>JACSYO010000686.1:40000-257500 GCA_016806645.1 Ophiodon elongatus | reverse complement strand
ACACTCTTCAATGTTCAAGTGACCTGCCTTTGTAGAATGACATTGTATGTCCATAGTCAGTCAGAGACAATATGGCACAGAATTTATGCTGAAAAGCAATTAACGTCTCTCACTACGCAAAAAAACTAAACAAGGATTTAAGAGAATACTTATATTTTTTATTGTTTTAAGTTTCTTTTTAGAAAGGGTCTACGTACAAAAGAGGTAGTTCATATTTTTTTAGATGCATGAATATTCAATGACAAGTTGACAAGTTAAAATTTTACACTCAATTACATTTTGAATTTTTCACAATTTTATTTTATTTTATTGCTCTTGATGATTGTTTGAAGATATTTTTGAATTAATTGGAATCTGATGTGTTAAGAAATGACAGCCAAACAGTGTTGTCCAATATTTGATACTAGATGTAGCATTTGTGGAAGATGAAAATAAAGAATATATACATTATATAAATTGGTCAATGTATATAATATTTTTGATCTCAGTTATAGTATATCCTACTATCACATGTAACCATTGCTATTTTGGGGGAAATAGACAAACTGCTTGAACTATGCAAATAATAAAAAATATATAAAAATGCTTGCTTTCAGAAAACCTTGCAATAAAGTGAATGTATACAAATACTGTGTTTTACTAGATGCTTCTGAATTCATCACAGTATTTTGTATGATAGAACATGCCTGGAATGATGATCTATTCACCGCTCTAATTTTATGTTGATGATGACGTTCACTGCCAAAAAGACTACTGACATAACTGTTCAGACTGCTCGTTACCAATAGGCTCCCTAATGATATTCTACAGTCTTTATTATATCAAACTGTATGTCTGAATGAATAAAGTGCAAAAATAAAGATAGACTGGATTCTTTCACGTCTGGATTCTTTCACGTCTTAGACGAGTCAGTTATTTATTGAAGACAGGTTGTGTCATACATACTATCGTACAGAAATAAAACCAAGAGGTATAAAACATGTCATGAAATACAGCATTGACTAGTGTCTGCCTGCTCTTGTTTCATGACCCCTTTGACTTATGTTTTGTGATTTCATTGTGTTCCCAGATTAATTTGGTGTCATTATGACCAATAATGGCTGATATTACAAAAGGTTGTGAAACACAGGAATTATCCTTACCACTCAGAGTTCCACTTGAAGGATGCTATCTTTCAAAGAATAAAAGAACATGTAATGTATCAGTAAAAATAACTAATCCAGGTACAATGCATGTGTTCAATGCATTTTCAGTATTGAGTGAATCCATAAACACATCGACTTTAGAAGCCGGTAAAATGCTTAATTGCAAACTTGGTTTTCAGAATGGAGATAACGGCAGACGGGTGAAGCAGATGGTGAGTGTTCTTGAGACTATGGCTGAGTAGATGGGAACGAGGAGCTGGGTATGATGGCTGAAAGGAGCCAGGACCAGAGACTGGGAGGACCGACAGATTTCTTTAGGGAAACCTGTGAAGACACCATCAAGTCTGCTGAAGATAAATGCATGGACAAGTTTTCCATGTCCAGACAGAAGTCCTTCAATCCTTGATATGTTCTTAAGGTTGTGGTGGGCTGATTTGGTAATTGCCTTAATGTTGTTAACTTTCCCCGCTAGCGAGGTGACGTTCCACGTCCCTAGAGCTAGTCTATGCTGCGATCGGCTCACCCAGGCCCCCTGCCCAGCCCTCCGCCCGGTCTACATAGCACCCGACCCCGATGCTTAGCCCTGCGGGTGGTGTGTCCACAGGGTGGCTGCTCCATGATGTTTCTTCGGGCTGAGACCGACCGGGCCCCATGGGTGAAGGCCCGGCCACCAGATCGTCGGTGAGCTCCACTCCTGGGTCTGGCTCCGGGAGGGTGCCCCGGTTTCCCTGGTCTGGGCGAGGTGGCTGAAGACCGTATGCTGCTGTTCAGTTTTTTGAACCGCTCTTAATCTGGGCTCTCCCCTGAGACCTGTTTGCCTTGGGAGACCCTACCAGGGGCTGATGCCCCGGACAACATAGCTCCCAGGATCACTGAGCCACTCAAACCCCTCCACCACGTTAAGGTGGCGATTCACGGAGAAGAAAGATAAAAAAGAGGGGAAAGAGCCGGAGCTGGTGCGGGAGATGGAGCGGTACCAGCCAGATATAGTTGGCCTCACCTCCACGCACAGCACTGGCTCTGGAACCAAGCTCCTGGGGAAGGGTTGGACTTTGTCCTTTTCTGGAGTTGCACAGGGTGAGAGGTGCCGGGCGGGAGTGGGGATACTCACGAGCCCCCGGCTGAGCGCCACCGTGTTGGAGTTCTCCCCGGAGAACGAGAGGGTCGCCTCCCTGCGCCTGCGGGTTGCGGGGAGTAAGGCTCTGACTGTTGTTTGTGCCTATGCACCGAACAGCAGTTCGGAGTATCCGGCCTTCTTGGAGTCGGTGGGAGGGGTCCTGGAAAGGGCGCCTCCTGCTGACTCCATAGTTCTCCTGGGAGACTTCAATGGGGTTGATTGGGAGGAACGGCTTGCCCGATCTGAATGCGAGTGGTGTCTCGCTCTTGGACTTCTGTGCTAGCCACGGTTTGTCCATAACGAACACCATGTTCGAACATATGGTGGCTCATAAGTGTACCTGGTACCAGAACACCTTAGGCCGTAGATCAATGATCGACTTTGCAATCGTTTCATCTGATCTGCGGCCGTATGTCTTGGACACTTGGGTGAAGAGAGGAGCAGAGCTGTCAACTGATCACTACCTGGTGGTGAGTTGGATCAGATGGCGGGGGAATCGGTTGGAAAGACCCGGCAAGCCCAAACGTGTAGTGAGGGTGAACTGGGAACATCTGGCGAAGGATCCTGTCCGGGAGGTCTTCAACTTCCGGAAGAACTTCTCACACATCCCAAAGGAGGCTGGGGACATGGAATCCGAGTGGACCATGTTCAAAGCCTCTATTGTGGACATGGCTGCTAGGAGCTGTGGTCGGAAGGTCACCGGTGCCTGTCGTGGCGGCAACCCGAGAACCCGGTGGGGGACACAAAGGTGAGGGAAGCCGTCAAGCTGAAGAAGGAGGCCTTTCGGGCCTGGTTGGCTCAGGGGTCTCCTGAAGCAGCTGAGAGGTACCGGCAGGCCAGAAGGGCTGCAGCTGCGGTGGTCGCGGATGCTAAAACTCGGGCATGGGAGGAGTTCGGAGAGGCTATGGAGAAGGACTTTCGGTTGGCCTCAATGAGGTTCTGGCAAACCATCCGACGGCTCAGGAAGGGAAAGCAGGGCCTACCCCCAGGCTGTGCTCAGCGCGGGGGGGGGAGCTGCTGACCCGGACGGGGGACATCATCAGGCGGTGGAAAGACCACTTTGAGGATCTCCTAAACCCAGCCAACATGTCCTCTAGAGAGGAGGCAGCACCTGAAGACTTCGGGGTGGGGGTCGCACCCATATCCTTGTCAGAGGCCACAAAGGTATTCAAAAAGCTCCTTGGTGGCAAGGCACCAGGGGTGGATGAGATCCGCCCTGAGATGCTGAAGGCGCTGGACGTTGTTGGGCTGTCTTGGCTGGTACGCCTTTGAGTGTGCTCGAATTATCGGGGTATCACACTACTCAGCCTCCCGGGGAAAGCTTATGCCAGGGTGCTGGAAAGGAGGCTCCGACCGATTGTCGAACCTCGGATTCAAAAGGAGCAGTGCAGATTCCGTCCCGGTTATGGAACAGTGGACCAGCTCTTTACCCTCGCAATAATACTGGAGGGGTTCTGGGAGTTTGCCCAACCAGTCTACATGTGTTTTGTGGACTTGGAGAAGGCTTTCGACCGGGTCCCTCTGGGTTTTTTGTGGGGGGTGCTGCGGGAGTATGGGGTGCCGGACAAGTTACAATGGGCCATCCGGTCTCTGTACGACCGCAGTAGGAGCTGTGTTCGTATTCTTGGCAATAAGTCAGACACGTTCCTGGTGAGTGTTGGCCTCTGCCAGGGCTGCCCTTTATCACCGGTCCTGTTCGTGACTTTCATGGACAGGATATTTAGGCGCAGCCGGGGGGGAGGAGAACGTCGGGTTCGGGGGTCTCAGGATTGCCTCTCTGCTGTTCGCAGATGATGTGGTCCTGTTGGCCTCTTCGGACCATGACCTCCAGCATTCACTGGGGCGATTTGCAGCCGAGTGTGAAGCGGTGGGGATGAGGGTAAACACAAATCAGAGGCCATGGTGCTCTGCCGGAAACCGGTGGATTGCTCCCTACAGGTGGGGACAGAGTGCCTACCGCAAGCGAAGGAGTTCAAGTATCTCAGGGTCTTGTTCACGAGTGAGGGTAAGATGGAGCAGGAGATCGACCGACAGATCGATGCGGCTGCAGCAGTAAAACAGGCGATGCACCGGACCGTCTTGGTGAAGAGGGAGCTGAGCCGGAAGGCAAAGCTCTCAATTTACTGGGCGGTCTACATTCCGACCCTCACCTATGGTCACGAACTCTGGGTCGTGACCGAAAGAACAAGGTCTCAGATACAAGCGGCGGAAATGAGTTTTCTCCGTAGGGTGGCCGGGCTCAGCCTTAGAGATAGGGTAAGGAGCTCGGACATCAGGAGGGAACTTGGAGTTGAGGCGCTACTCCTTCGTATTGAAAGTCTGTGTTTACAGAGTAGAATTTGTCAAAATAAATGTTCCTTATTTCATTGAATGTTTTACATTTTAGGTAAGGTAGGTAAGTGCATCTCTGTCCCAGCCTAACTTGACCAAAAGTGACCACTTACTCTCTTTTCCTTTGGTTGTCATGATTTTTTGTCATGAATATGTGGTCACTGAGCCTGTACTTGGAGAGGATGTCTCTGATATAAGTAGAGAGACATGCTGACTATTCATCATCTCTTTATAGTTTGAGATAATATTCTGATCTACTTTGGCTTTTAGTTTCTTCTTTCCAATATTCTAAATAGTTTTCTTTACATGTGTTCTAATGAGTTGGACTCTTGATTGGTGTTTAGAGAGCAGTGTTGTTGTGAGGCTGGTCACAGTTTCTGAGAGGGGCAGTTAGCCTAAGCACCAACTGACATTGGAGACTCTTTTCTGGGCTTACTTCTTAGGATTGGAGGGCTTTGGAGTAGAGTGGGTCTTGGTGGATTTAAGGTGGTTCAAACGTGGGAGTGTTAACTATCAGTGGGTCTCAGCCTAATTCTGCTCCACATGCATTTGTTGGTGTGTTTCTGTGTAAAATGTATCTACATAGTTCTGCATGTAAAGATTCTGGATGTTTGTCCCATGCTTCGCTACCGTACAGAGCAATTGGCTGGATGACACTATCAAATATTTCTAGACAAATTTTAATTTGGAAGTGTTCTCTTAAATGCATTTTGTGCTCTTGGAGCTTTTTCATGTTGTGCTTTTACTGCCATGTTGCCATGCTGTTATGGTTAAACAAGGTAGGTAGAACTCATACTATGTTCAATGGTATGGTTATTTATGGTAAACCTTTATTTGCATCTGTATGTTTTGCAATTCTGATTGTGACGTCATTATAAAATAATAATGATTATGGTTTCTCTTGAACACTGGAATTAATTTATTAGGATCAATGTTTCAGGTTAAACTTAAATTATATAACTCATCAAACCCGACACTCAGGAATGATCAGCCTCACGTGACTGAATGGAAATGATGATAAATGATGTAAAAAGCATTTCCTCTCTCCAGCTCTCATATTTTAATTATATCCATACTAAAAGTTATTGAGGGAAATAACAGCTCAAGAAAAGACATTTCTAATAAATGAAGAAAGTTGTTTGTGTTCCTTTTGTTGTTCAGACCTACAATGAACATATATTTTAACCAGATGGTGAATCAGTAAACAAATCAAATATATAACTTGAGTTTAATCTTTGATCCGTCTTCACTCTGGTATGAAACTCCAGCGATCAGTCCGATCAGCTACAGCGTACAATCAAATAACTGATGAACAATGAGGGGACGTGTAGAGCGTTAAAACACACCCTGGAAGCCTGCTCTCGTGCTTCCTCGCTCATGGCTCCTCCGAGATGCCTCCTTGCTCCTCGCTCTTCAGATCAGAAATAAAAGCTTTGGGACGGCCGTCAATATGGCGGCGCAGAACAACCTCCGGTTCAAGCGAGGACCGAGGAAACGACAATTAAGAGACTTGGGATGTACCCTCTATGTCCCAGAAGGCCTCAGCACTCACCCAGCTGTAGGTGCTTAAGCCACCTAATTGAGGCAGTGGAGAGCTTCAAAAAGGGCAGAGAGGAGAGCACATGGTTGGAAAGGAACTGGACAAGCAGACACCTACGCTCAGGAAAGAGCTTGTAACCTGGACTTGCTGGGTTGAGTTTTGATGGAGTTCTGATTTAGTTTAAGGAACGGCTTTCTCCTCTGGGACGCTTTACGTTTGTTGATGGATTTTTTGATTGAAGGAACTACCTGAGTTTCCTATTTTTTTGTGGAAGAATAAAACTTGCCTGTTTCTTCAGTTATATGGCAGCTGCCCTGGGGACCTCTCATGACATTACAATGTATAAACTCAAAGACTATCTGCTATCTGACTATTAGTGAGACACCACAGGATCTCACGGACAGGACCTCAGCAAATTAACACTCACAGAACAAAGGAGAGATTGGATCAATTTCAATTCACGTAGATTTATTTGCAACACAAAGATTACAAGCAAACCGAGTTGATCAGGAATCAACTGTTTGAACAAAGAACTTGCACCTCACTTTATAGAGTAAAATCCGCTCATGAGCTGCCTACCTCCCGGACCCCAGAGACTATTTCTGCGTCTATCTTTCTGCGTCTGTATTAGCATAAAATGCCCTGACGCAGATCACCGGGGCATCTAATGTTCGTGATTTTATCGCTGTACACCACCTATCCTCTCATGGTTCATTATTACCATTTATTTTTCAAACCTACGCCATCCTACACCCCATATAACACAATACACATACTACTCTCTGCTAGCCCCCCTTTCTCTCTGTTGTCTCTGGGTCCAGATGGTGGTTCCAACGTCTTCCCTGCTGGAACACGCTGGACTTGCGCCTGGAAGCAGAGTCCTGTCTGATCAAGTTCACCATCCGTTCATCTGCCAGAGCCTTAATTTAGATGAGCGCTACGCTTCATCTCGATCACCACTTCCGGAGTTACAGTTCTATGTCCTGTATTTCTTTCAATCACCGTCACGGGCCCTGGTTAGGACGTGGTTGGTCTCTCATTCTTCCCTTGCCCCCCCCCCCCCGGCTCAGTTTCCTGTTTTCCTTGTTTTCATACAACTTTATTCTGCTGACGGTGATCCTTCTTAGCAAGGCCTCATAGTTTTATGGCTCTGGGTGTTTTGTATTGTTACTTTGGAGGCCAGGGAGAGGGCAAGTTCTTCTCTTATGACTTGATATGCATTTGATAACCGTACAACTTAAACTAAAATGTATTGGATTAGAGGTGAACAATTTTTTCTTATAACTTGTTCAGACAAAGTCCATCTGCCTTAAAAATATGTTTGCAATCCCAGAAAAAGTTGAAATTGTCAATAAAATGCAGTGACTAAACGGTACATGCAGTCGAAATCTGTGTTCAATGTGAACAATTTGCTGAATCTCTTAAAAATATAAAATAGTTTCACACTGTAATTAAGAACTTGTAAGCTTTCTAATCAACCTTGATGGCTAACTAACCTTAGTTTTCTTACCTAATTTACGACTTTAATTTAGTACTTTTAGTACTGACGTATCTTGCATCTCGTAAACATGACTGATTAATGTTTTTTGGAGGCCGGGTATGAACATTAACATTCGCACAGTATGGATAATATGTCCTGGACTATGTAAACCAGATTGTCTAAGGTATCCAGGAGCCAAACAACAGATCAGGGGTAAAACCATTAAAAGTCTTTGAATGGCTGATGACATCACTCAATTGTGGCCTATTTACCTGAGAATCCCCAGCGATCATTGGGGGCTCAGTGTGCGCCTATTCTGGTTAATGTTCACCTCACACACTGACAACATCAACGCACAAAGGTCACTGCTTAGTAAAGGAAAGGAGCCATTTGTCTCTGACAGTCACAACGAAAAAACAGAGTCAGTGAGTAGAGCAGGAGGGAAGACATAAGGGATTACCATGATCACCATCACAGAGTTCCAGAGTAAGTTTTTCTACAGTTGCTCTCTTCTAACGTGTTGGGGTGAAGCTGTAATGTAAGTTAACAGGTAAATTAATTTCCAGTTTAATTTGTTCAGGCTCTTATCTATCAGCCTCAAAGAATCACTTCGAGAAACTGTGTGAAATAAATAAGCAGTCCTGGTACGTTTAAAGCTTCTGAAATAGACTAAAAATGGTCCTGCTCTTTGCCTAACGCATCAAAAGATCATATTAAAGAGTGTGACTAAGGAGCTTTGTATGGGAAGCTAAAGGTGAGTGTGACTCTTCGGTGCTGACGGGTACGTGTCCACAGGATCCCTCATTTCCACGCCTCCAATTCATTATCTATGTAAGCACCATTCTGGTAGGACAGCGCTGAGCATCACAATATATAGGTAGAAGACCGGAAGACATGTCATATTTATTTTACTGTCTATTCTGCATATATCTGGTCTATAGTATATTCATATTTATTCTAATTGATTCTGCATATATCTGGTATATATTGTATTCATATCTATTCTGCATATATCTGGTCTATATAGTATTCATATTTATTCTAATTGATTCTGCATATATCTGGTATATATTGTATTCATATCTATTCTGCATATATCTGGTCTAGAGTGTATTCATATTCTACTGTCTATTCTGCATATATCTGATCTATAGTGTATTCATATTTATTCTACTGTCTATTCTGCATATATGTGGTCTATAGTGTATTCATATTTATTCTAATCTATTCTGCATATATCTGGTCTAGAGCGTATTCATATTTATGATATTGTCTTTGTGGCTAATATCTGATCTATAGTGTATTCATATTTAATCCACTGACTATGTAGCTAATATCTGATTTACTGTATAGTGTTTATTCGGTATAACTTTCACATGTACTACTGTTATGTCCAGTTATGAGATCACAGATTTGTGGCTGTGTTTCAGTTGTTAAAAATGCATTCATCCTCAGACTTATTTTGTATCTATATTTCACATACAGTTCCTGTTACAGGAGGAGAACGCTTGCATTTCCTCTTCTACTTCAAAGGGAGTTCATGGCCGGTGAGGCTTCCTGCCCTGGTCCCCGACAAAAGCATTATTTCTGTCCGTTTTTGTTAACATATGTCAGGCTGTTAAAGGAAATTACTGAACCTTCTTTTGAAAATGAAACTATATTCAGAGCCGTTTTCAAAGATTCAAGCCAAAGCAGAGAGGTTTGGTAAATCAGAAACCTTTGAGAGACAGATTAAGATGTTGCTGGTCTTTTGACGACGTTTGTTGGCAATAACAAAAATATAAATATATCCATTACATCACAGTTCTACATTCCTCTACATTCGAAGGAATTTATTGCCCATAGAGGACTGATTTCATACCCTGTCAATTACCACATCTATCCCCAGATTAATACCTGCAAATCATTGTTAGTATTATCGAGGCATCTCCTTTTAAGTTTCTATATTCCCTGTGTATGTTTGTGTTCCAGAGATTGGAGTTGGTCTGATGGGATTCGGGTTATTTTTCCTGCTCTTTGGTGTGCTGCTGTATTTTGACTCCGTACTGCTGGCCTTCGGGAATGTGAGTAACCTTTCATTACTGGCTCATTTCAACATTCAAAGACAAGATCACCAGTTTACCACCTTGGGGCACAATTTATCACACAGTAATTTAATCAGTTGTTCATATTAAGTATTTTGCAGTTTTAATCTGTAAAATTATTAAATTACAAGGTTACTTTAATGTGATGTACAACAGGGTTGCACAACAAAAAATAGATTGCAGTCCCATTTTGCTACATAACAAGACAGAAAAAACTATATCATATGTGGAGGATGGAGGAAGAATTAAGGAGCCTCAGATGTTTTCTAACAACAACAATCATCTCCTTGGTTTTACAGACGTTGAGCAGTAGCTTGTTCTCTGAGTACCACTCTGAAGGTTGTTGATTTCCTCTCTACATGAAGTCTCATTGTTGCTTCTAATCTGGTCGATGACGGTAGTGTCATCTGCAGACTTCACAAAAGAGTTGTTCTCTGAGCTGAAATCAGCACACAACAATCTGGTGTTGTTATTTTCCAGATGAGAAATGACTGAGTGGAAAGCAGTGGAGACTGATGTTTCTGTATGCACACTAATGAGGGTCCAGACTGGCTGGGTTGTATTTTTTGATGTGCTGGAGAACCAGTTTCTCAAAGCACTTCATCAGAATGGGGTGAGTGTCACAGGGCGATAGTCCTTTAGTCTGGTGTAACCAGTGGCTCTATTATCATATTTTTAAGCTACGTTATGGACCAGGTACTAGGTTCGTCTACGGAGCCCAATTGTTGTGAAATAATACAGTAGACCAGGTAAGTTTTTAACCAAAGCAGAGTTGTATTTAAATTCAAGTTATACACAAAAATATACGTTCATAATAAAAAAGAAATGTCATTCTCCTACCCCAACACTTGTGGGAAGGAGGGGGGTGGGGGGTTGTTTGTTTTTTCAAGGGGGTAGCTCGCCATCCAATGTCTTTTAATCTGCATGATCCAGAAATTCCTGACGATATAACTAAAAAACCTGACCTCCAAAAGGTCACAAGGAACAGTGTAAGTTACATAAAAAACATTCAAATGTAGACCGCAGCACTTACAACCAGCTATGCTAATTACTAGTGATGTGGCCCTTCATGTCGAGGCTTCGAAGCGTGTGTCGAGTAATCGAGGAAGATTTTTGTGAAGCGCGTATCGAGGCTTGTGTTGATGATGTATGTGGTGACATTCGAAGCCTCGCGGGCCGACGTACCACATGAGTGATTCAGAAAATGGTTCGCCGGTTTGGCATGCGACTCAAAAATATAAGGGGCAGCGAAATGCAATGGATCCCCCCCCACCCCCCTCACATTTTGTGACTTTATTGTGCGTTTGTTTGTAATATATTCCAGCTTCTTTTTTTTTTGCGATGGAAATTGTCTAAAAAAAAAAAGAAACCGCCTGAAGCCCAACACTGTGTATAAGTTCTTATCTTTAAATAAAAATGAATAAATTGTTGTTCCTAGTAACATAAGCACAGATGCATCACAACCCTCTCCCCAATTTGGTTCCACTTTCCTTTTGACCCTGCCATTGTATCATAAAGTCAGACACCATATTAATAAATTCATAATTTATGTATTGGCATCACAAACATCATTCATTAATTTATTCAATTCAAAGCTTCACACACCAAAGACATGGTGTCATTATAATCACTCTGCCTGTTTTACATTTATTGCCCACTTGATGGCGCAGTAGAGCAAATGAAGCACCATGAAGCTTCGGCCCATGAGTGAACCAATTGGATGGAAAGCTTCAATGCTTCAGGAAGCTTCATCTCGCCATCACTAATAATTACTAAGCTAGCGGGAGCTAACCAAATGCTAAATCAGTTGTTATCTCTGTTGACAACATGAAATCAATGTACTGCTCATTGCTAAGCTAGCGGGAGCTAGCAAAAGGTTAGACAGGTTAGCTGCACAGACCAGTACTCACCGCTGCTTGCAGATGATCTCAACCTCCAATCCAATCCTGATGTCCGGTAGCACGGCACACAAATCCCAACAGGAAGTGACCTGCCTTAACCCGGATATTTATTTGACTCAGAAGTCTGGGATTGGCTAATAGTAATTCTTATAATATATTATATTATTATATAGTTATTCTTTAACTCTAAATAACAGGCAATATATAAGCGGGTTACACTGGACACAGCAGACTTTTTGGGTCCATGAACAATGGTCGCTGTCTTGAAGCAGGTGGGAACTCTCTCTCCTGTGACAGTGATATGTTGAAAATATCAGTGATGACATCAGTTAGCTTGTTCTTAGTTCAGGACCAGGGATGTCATCAGTACCAGCAGCTTTAATCATATTCATTCCTATCAGGGTTTTCTCACATCCTCTGTGGATGCTGGCCGGTCCTCTGGAGGCGGGGCAGACTTGACAGCTGACTCTTTGTTGAGGAGATCAAAGTAAGCACAAAAGGTGTTCAGCTCATGACATTTCGGGTCACCTGCCATATATCTTCAGTGTTGTTGGTATTACGGTCTCTCACCAGTCTCTCCTGATTCCTCTGCTTTGCCTCCTTGATTGCAGCTTTCAGTCTTGCTCTGGCGATGCTGTGTGCTTTCTTGTCACCTGACTGAAAGGCAGCTTTGTTGTCTTTGGATAGTCCCCTCACTCATCCAGGCTTTCTGGTTGGGGAATTATTTTATTGTCTTTGTGATTACCACATCATCAACACATTTGCTGATATATGATGTCACCGTTGATGTATATTCCTAAAGATTGATGTCATTCTCCTGAGTGGCGGCATCCCTGAACATGTACCAGTCTGTATATTGAAAACAGTCCCGTAGAGCAGCTGTAGTTTCATCTGTCCACACTTTAACCGTTTTTTTCAGATGGTTTAGCTAGTTTAATTAGCTGGGCATATGTAGGCAGCAGGAGCAGGGAAATATGATTTGATTGTCAAAGGTGGAGTTGGGGAGGGCTTTGTAGCTGCCAGGAATATTTGTGTAAACATTGTTTGGTGGAGATGTTGACATGCTGTTGAAATTAATGTAAAACACATCTCACGTTTGCTTGGAAAATCACCAGCTATAATAAAAAATACCATCCAATTGTTTTATCACATGTCTGCTGTTGACCTCATACAATTCCTGTAGTGCATTTTTAAAATTGCATTGGGAGGAATAAAGCAGCAACAAAAACACTGGGCTCTTAATATGGCCGGCATCTTAGCATTAAAAACTTGACAGCAAGGCAAGGCAAGTTTATTTGTGTAGCACATTTCAACAACAAGGCAATTCAAAGTGTTTCACATAAAACCATCAAAACGTAATGCAGAAGAAAAGAAGATTTAAAAACAATTATGAACATTCATTTAAAAACAGTCAGTAAAACATTAAAAAGCTAAAAAAAAAAAAATAGTGTTCAGGTTCTCTGAACCACGGTTTGCTGAACCTCTGTTTTAGTTACTTCTGGGACTAAATTATTTTTATTTTAAATCCCCTGGACTCTTTCCAGTTCCCTGAATTGGAGTATACAATTCGTCCAGACTCTTTTCAATTCCCTGAACTGAAGTGTTTACAAGTCCCTCGGACTCTTTTCAATTCCCTGAACTGAAGCGTTTTGCAAGTCCTTCGGACTCTTTTCAATTCCCTGAACTGAAGTGTTTACACGTCCCCCGGACTCTTTCATTGGAGTTTACAAGTCGTCCAGACTCTTTTCAATTCTCTGAACTGAAGTGTTTACACATCCCCCGGACTCTTACCAGTTAAAAGTTGCAGTGCAGTTTAAGAAATAGTGAAATGCAGAAAATGATTAAGATCCTTGAATCTGGTTCAATTAAAGGCACCAGCAAACAGAAGTATCGTCAATCTGGATTTAAAGGAGTTTAGAGTCTTTCAGGGACCTTGTTCCAGATATGTAGAGCAGAAAAACTGAATGCTGCTTCTCCATGTTTAGTTCTGACTCTTGGAACAGAAAGTAGACCAGTCCCAGACGACCTAAGGGGTCGGGATGGTTCATAAGGTAGAAGCATATCAGAAATGTATTTAGGCCCTAAACCAGACATGGGCATTGTACGGCCTGTGGGCCACACCCGGCCCACGGGCTGTCGCTGAAGCGGGAGGTCAATGGGAAATTAGGAGTGTTTAAGGATTACAATTTGAATCGCCATTACGAGACAAAACATGCAGAGCAACACAAAAATGCTCATTTTTGGTTCACAAGATGTTGTTTCTCTTTGGATCTACCTTCATATGTAAACAAATATTCTCCGTGATAAAGTTTAACAAATCCAGATACAGATCCTCTCTAACTGATGATCACCTGTCAGCTGTCCTTTGCATATCCACTTCAGACATTCAACCTGACTTCAGTGCTTCGTTCAAGCCCAAGACAGACAAGATTTCTCACACTGAAATGGAAAACAGAAAATGAAAATTTGATTGCAGAAACTTGATCCCAGTCAGTGTTTTATTATATATGGATATTTAATATGTATATTTGTTTGGATCATCATTCCTGCTGCAGATGTTTAAGGTGGAACTTATTTTAACTCCTTTATACACTGTTTTTCAGTTTGGGAAGTTAGGATGGGTTGGAAAAAAAAAATCTTTAAAATTGTAATTCAAATGCAAAGTAACTCGTAACTAAAGCTGTCAGACAAATGTAGTGGAGTAAAAAGTACAATATTTCCCTCTGAGATGTAGTGGAGTGGAAGTACAAAGACCTTGAATTTGTACTTAAGTACAATACTTAAGTAATTATACTTGGTTACATTCCACCACTGATAATGACATTCACTCTTACCACTCGCAGCTTATCAAAACCATACAATTTACTGCTTTTTATAAAGAGGTGGAATAATATTGAGCAGGATTGAGTTCAGTCTATTGGTCCGGCCCTCCTCAACAGTCCTTGTTTTTCATGTGGCCCCTTGGGAAAAATAATTGCCCACCCCTGCCCTAAACCATTCAGTGCTTTATAAACCATCAGCAGGATTTTAAAATCAATTCTTTGTTGGACAGGAAGCCAGTGCAAAGACCTCAGAACAGGAGTGATGTGATTCACTTTCTTGGTCTTAGTGAGGACTCGAGCTGCAGCTTTCTGAATCAGCTGCAGCTTTCTGATTGACTTTTTACAGAGACCTGTAAACACACCGTTACAGTAGTCGAGTCTACTGAAGATAAAAGCGTGGACAAGTTTTTCCAAATCCTGTTGAAACATAAATCCTCTAATCCTTGCTATATTCTTCAGGCTGATTTTGGAATTGTCTTGATATGGCTGTTCAGGTTGAGGTCTGAATCCATAACTACACCTAGATTTCTGGCTTGGTTTGTGGTTTTTAACGTCAGTGATTGAAGCTGAGCGCTGAATTTCAATCGTTCGTCCTTGCTACCAAAACAATTACTTCCGTTTTATCTTTATTTAATTGAAGGAAATTCTGGCACATCCAGTTGTTGATTTGTTCAATGCATTTACTCAGCCCTTGTATGGGATTATAGTCCCCTGGTGATATAGTTATGTAGATTTGTGTGTCGTCTGCATAATTATGATAACACACTTTGTTGTTTTCCATAATCTGAGCCATTGGAAGCATGTAGATGTTGAACAGAAGAGGCCTCTGTATTGAACCTTGGTGAACACCACGTCACCCTAGTCAGCTCTGATGTGTAATTAGATACAGACACAAAGTATTCTCGATCCTTCAAGTAGGATTCAAACCAGTTAAGTGCTGCACCAGAGAGTCCTACCCAGACCAGTCTGTCTAGTAGTATGTCATGATCGACCGTGTCGAATGCAGCACTGAGATCCAGTAATACTAAGACTAAGATTCTGCCACTGTCTGTGTTTAAGTGGATGTCGTTGAAAACCTTAACAAGAGCAGTTTCAGTTTTGTGGTGCTGTCGAAAAGCCTGACTGGAAGACATCAAAACAGTTATTTACGGCTAAGAAGTTGTTCAGCTGTTGAAAAAACATTTTTTCAATTATTTTACTTAAAAATGGGAGGTTTGATATTGGCCTATAATAATTTTCATTATTGCGGGGTCTAAACTAGCCTTCTTTAGGAGTGGTTTAATAACTGCAGTTTTTAGGGCTTGTGGGGAAACACCTGAGAGAAGGGAGGTGTTTACAATTTGTAGAAGATCAGTGGTCATGCAGTGTGAAATATTTTTGAAAAAGTGTGTCGGTAGAATATCTAAGCAGCAGGAGGACGATTTCAGATGTTGTATAATGTCTTCTAGGCTTCTTTGGTTGATTGAATGAAATTGTGTCATGATATTTGAATGGATGTTATTTAAAGATGGGGACAACACATGTCCTGTGGTTGATGTGGAGGCACCGACTGCTTGTCTAATTTTCTGAATTTTGACAGTAAAAAAGGAGGCAAATTGATTGCATGCCCAGGTGGATTGGAGCTCAGCAGTTACTAACCCTGGAGGGTTTCTTAGCCTGTCGACGGTAGCAAATAAGGCGCGTGCATTGTTATTGTTTTTGGTTATAATGTCAGAGAAGAAGGACTGCCTTGCATTTCTAAGTTCCAAATTATAATTGCGAAGTCTCTCTTTATAGATGTCACAGTGAACCTGGAGATTAGTTTTTCGCCACTTGCACTCAGCTTTCCGACACTCTCTCTTCTCTATTCTGACCGGTGTGGTATTTCTCCAAGGAGATCTTTGCTTACCCAAGACAACCTTCACTTTAGTGGGTGCAATGGCATCAATAACATTTTTAACTTTAGAATTGAAGTTATCTACAAGCTCATTTACTGAGATGCAAGAGAGGGCTGGTGTGGAGGAGAACTTCTGAATAAATAGTTCACTGGTATTTTCAGAGATGTAACGCTTCATCACAACCTCGGTTTTGACGTTTGTGTGCAAGGAGATTCCACTCTCAAAGAAAACACAGAAATGATCAGAGAGTGCAACATCAGTCACAGCAACCTTGGAAATGTTTAGACCTTTGGTGATGATTAGGTCCAGAGTGTGCCCCTTGTTGTGGGTGGGTCCTGTTACATGCTGAGTCAGATCATAGTTATCAAGGACACCACATAGGTCTATAGACCCTCTGCCCCGGGGATTATCAACATGGATATTGAAATCGCCAACAATCATAACACAATCAAAATCAATACAGATTATGGACAGCAGTTCAGTATACTCATCAAAGCAGGTTGCACAGTATTTAGGTGGTCTGTAAATGTTTAGGAATAAAGCTTGAGTGGAATTCATAGCCACATATTCAAAGGAAGTAAAATGACCAAAAGACATCTGCTTGCATTGAAAAGAATCATTAAATAAAATAGCAACTCCACCTCCTTTCTCATGCACTCTTGTTTCACTCATGAAACTGAAGTTGTGAGGTGTTGATTCAATAAGAACAGCTGCACTGTTATCTTGGTCTAACCAAGTTTCAGTTAAAAACAAAACATCCAGTTTGTGCCGAACAATAAAATCATTGATTAAAAATGTTTTTCCTGACAGAGACCTGATATTTAATAAAGCTAACTTTAATGTGGTTAAAGCTCTATTTGCCCATTTTATTTGGACAGGCTGACGAGGAGTGAATGTTAAATTTGATAGGTCTGCAGATTTACTAATGTTTCTTCGCAGCCTCACCTTTCTTTTTCTATAAACTATCAGGACAGGAATTGAGAAGGCTAGCTGCATACAGGGCCCCGATCTTCCTGGAGAGAATCAGTGGTGTCATTAGGCTTGTAGCCTGGACCCAGAAGATATCAATTAATGCCTTTATCAGGTAGGGGAGACAAAGGATGGTTGTGGAGTGGAGGCGGGGGAGGGGCAGCGCGCTTTAACTTCGCCAATTGTGTCAAAATTGGCCGAGGACTTAGATCCAGTGGCGGAGGTCGAGCTGGAGGTGTATGTCTAGGAGAGAAAAAGGGAGTGCGGCGGGGAGTGTATTTGGTTCCAGCAGTGACCAGCTCTTTCATGTGGTCAGTGAATTCAAGGTGGGGGCACGATGGAGATGGGGGGACCTGGATGGAATCTGGGGGGTGGAAGTAGGTTCTGGTGAGGGAAGTAAAGAGGTTGGAGACTCCACCTCTTGGCTCTCCTTTGGCGGGGGCATCCTTCCTGTAGGGTCTCCACGGCGATGCTGTGTGGTTATCTCTTGTTTAGACTCCTCTTGTCTCCTGTCCTTGGCAGTGGGAACAGACGGGTGACGCAGGAAGAAAAATAGATTAGAGGAAAACAGTTTTACCCCTGACTTGTTCCGGCAAACTCCATCTGCCTTAAAAAAGGTGTCTGCGCTCCCAGAAAAGGTCAAAATTGTTGATAAAATGTGCGGAATGGTCAGTACATGCAGTTGATAGCCATTTGTTCAGTGCAAACAGCCTGCTGAATCTTTCATCTCCTCCTCTGACTGGTGGAAGAGGGCCACTGATAAACACCTCCGCATTGACAGAGCTGACTGTTTAACAGATCAATAAAGTCTCGCTTCAGAACTTCAGACTGTTGTTTCACAGCTTCCTATATGCACAATGATGTTTTTCACCATGGGATGGTCATCCACGATGTCCAAGATTTTGTCTGTCACGTTAGAGACCATATCCGTCGGAAAGCAGAGTATTTTGGCATTCTTGCTGCACATCGTTCTGACATCTTTTACTGCATAATCACCAACAATCAAAGTCTCAGGCTCAGTGTGTGCAGGGGTTGAGGAGGAGTTCTGTCTGTGTGGTAGTGCAGGCCAGCCAGTCGCATCACAAATCTCAGGGTACTGGGCTCTGCCTGTTAGTCGTCCTCCCACATCCTGAGGGTATGATGTCCTCTTCGGCTTTGCACCGAGAGAGTTCCAGGGAGGACTAGCATTTGAGGATTCATTAACTGCTACACAGCCCTCCTGTTTCTTGGTAGGCCCGGTGGTGCTAGTTAGCTGTGTCTTAGCTTGCGCTTGTCCAATATTTGTAATCCATGGTAAAGTGGTATCGTTCTCACACAGTCCATTTACCTCCACGTTCACTTCTAGTCGGTGGATCTTTGTTTCCAAAACTGGAATCTTCTGCAGGAGTTTGTAGTAATCGTCCGTGGGTAAGGGAGGCATCTTGCTGCCACTTAGCTTTAGCTTAGCTGCTAAGTAGCCTATAGCAATTTATCTTTAAACTAGCGGACTTGTGGCAATAGCCTGTTAAATCTACAAAGAAATACAGTCCCAGTGATTTTCAAGTGTCCAGGAACTGCTGCTCAAAGCTTCTCACTGACGAAAACAAGATTAGCAGAAAAAATGCAAACAGTGGCGAGAGCAAGCAGCAAAAGCGTCTGCACTGTGCGAAAGCCAGGATGACCAGGATGCTTACAGGTTGATTTGGGAGGAAATCAACCTGTTTGGGAGGAAAATCAACCTGTAAGGAAAAATGTAAAGGAAATTGTGCACTGGCAGGTATACATAAAGTTTTTGTATTCTGAATATTTTCTGGTGTACAAACATTTCCTCATTTGTTCGTACTCAAACATTTAATCATACACACGCTTATATTAATGATACTTCTGGTTTTTATAAAGGAATTAATATAAATTCATGTGTCACTGAGATAAATAGGTGCTACATGCACATTTCAAGAGGTTACTTCCCCAAACAAAAGACACAAAAGAGGAGGTAAAGGTAAATCATGCCTACATGTGTGTTGACTTGGCATAGATAACATTAAATGAGAGAAGTGATCTAGGAGAGTAAATATTTGATACAGTAATACATAATGACTTAGAGCTTTACTGCATTATAGTCCATTATATTTCTATATTTTTTAAATAGTGTTATAGTATAGTGAAATAGTATTTTGACAGTGTTTTTGATTGATTTGATTAGGAACTTTAACCTCCTGTGACGTGTGTGAAGCCTTTCAGCTGTGACAATCCCTGTCATAGCTCTAAACTTGTGCTGCCGGACCATATTGGTTGAGTTGACTGGTCATTGTACATTGAAAATGAATAAACAGAGAAATTGAACAGATTGAGGTTCAGACAGATGACAACAAACTCAGCAATTGTTGTAACTCACTGTACAAAGGAGAAACTCAACAACCAAAGAGTTGTCTAGGAATTTATCATTGTCTGTGTTGCAATGCACGGTGTGCAATAACTGCATGATCTCCTTTGTTCTTTAATGTGTGTGTTCATGAGCTGTAACTACTTTCAAGTTAATGTTGTTTATAACTCTCTGTGCTGGTTGCCTTGTTGATGTTTTATTGGGCCTGATCAATTTGAAGATAATGCTCGTTACACCTGCCACAGTGTCCCTCTTTTTTGTTGGTCATTCTTTATGTAAAATAAATAAATAGTTGGGTCAGTGTGAGAGAGTGAGAGAGAGAGAGAGAGAGAGAGAGAGAGAGAGAGAGAGAGAGAGGCACAACGTGTGAGAACTGACAATCTGGGGAGGACTTGAGTGAAGAGCTGGGGGAGATATACGGTTGGGCTTGATGAGTGGATGGGTTGCAGGTGTGCAGGTTAATTGGCAGCAGGAAGGAATGGAGAACCACGCCCAGGCACACACACACACACACACACACGACAAACGGGGGACCAATGGGAAACACAATGAAGGGAAAACAGTCAGTACACAAGGAGTGCGTCCCAAGTCCTTAACTTTATCCCCGTTTCCCTCATTTGCGTCTTTTCCTTGCGTCTTAGTCCCTCCCACCAACGATGCATGGAGAGACGCAAGGAAACCAAGGAGAGAGGAAACGAGGAAATATGTTTTAAGAGACATGAGACGTCCTTTCCTTGAAACGTCACTTGAAGCGACGTCTGTTTCTGACGACGGAGGCCGCTGATCACAGCTGGATCAGCTGTCAGTCGGTTTAACAGCTGGAGAAACTTTTGACGGAGTTCGTGTCTGAACACATGATCAGTGTAACGGACAGTTTTTAGCTCACATTCTAATAAGAATCCACTTAAAATATCAATAAAAATTATCGTATAATGTTTTCAGTTAATTTAATGGTGTTTAAACTACTACTTATACTAATAAAGATACAGTTATCATCACTAACCGAGAAGAGATGTTTTCTCTCTCTAGTCTATTACCTGTTAACAAATGGCATTGAGTATTTATGCCGTTAAGTGTGGTATTTATACTGTGTTCTGTGTCTTGCTTATACGCGCAGGGCTGATTTCTACCAGCGAAATGTGTTTTTTTATTTATGAATTATTTGCGTCTGTATGTTTTGCAATTATGGTGATTATGGTTTCTCTTGAACACTGGAATTAATTAAAGAGCAGTGTTGTTGTGAGGCTGGTCACAGTTTCTGAGAGGGGCAGTTAGCTTAAGCACCAACTGATATTGGAGACTCTTTTCTGGGCTCAGCTCTTAGGATTGGAGGGCTTTGGAGTAGAGGGGGTCTTGGTGGATTTAAGGTGGTTCAAACATGGGAGTGTTAACTATCAGTGGGTCTCAGCCTAATTCTGCTCCACATGCATTTGTTGGTGTGTTTCTGTGTAAAATGTATCTACATAGTTCTGCATGTAAAGATTCTGGATGTTTGTCCCATGCTTTGCTACCGTACAGAGCAATTGGCTGGATGACACTATCAAAAATCTTTAGACAAATTTTAATTTGGAAGTGTTCTCTTAAATGCATTTTGTGCTCTTGGAGCTTTTTCATGTTGTACTTTTACTGCCATGTTGCCATGCTGTTATGGTTAAACAAGGTAGGTAGAACTCATACTATGTTAAATGGTATGGTTATTTATGGTAAACCTTTATTTGCATCTGTATGTTTTGCAATTCTGATTGTGACGTCATTATAAAATAACCCAGAATATGATTATGGTTTCTCTTGAACACTGGAATTAATTTATTAGGTTCAATGTTTCAGGTTAAACTTAAATGATATAACTCATAAAACCCAATATTCAGGAATGATCATACTCACGTGACTGAATGGAAATGATGATATATGATCCAGCTCTCTCTGATTTTAATTATATCCATAATAAAAGTTATTGAGAGAAATAACAGATCAAGAAAAGACAATTCTTTTTATAAATAAATAAAGTTGTTTGTGGTTCTTTTGTTGTTCAGACCTACAATGAACATATTTTGTAACCAGATGGTGAATCACAAAACAAATCAAATATATAAATTGAGTTTAATCTGTGATCCGTCGTCACTCTGGTATGAAACTCCAGCGATCAGTCTGACCAATCAGATAACTGATGAACAATGAGGGGGCGTGTCGAGCGTTAAAACACTTCCTGGAAGCCTGCTCTCGTGCTTCCTCGCTCATGGCTCCTCCGAGATGCCTCCTTGCTCCTCGCTCCTCAGAGCAGAAATAAGAGCTTTCAATATGGCAGCGCAGAACAACTTCCGGTTCAAGCGAGGACCGAGGAGCAAGGAAACGTCATTTAAGAGACTTGGGATGCACCCAATGAGGGGGAGAGGCACAGCAGAGACCATGACAGTCTGCAAGAGGCATTTGTCAAATGAAGTGGGTATATTCTAAAGTAGTATCAAGACAACGAGGGGCGCTGACAGCATCAGTATTTGTCAACCTGGGAGTGAGACTTGGCTGTCAAAATCTATAGTAATAGACTACCTTAATTGTTGGAACAGTTACACTGAGACTGCTGCCCAAGCGGCAACACATGACACCTTAGGACAGAGACCAAGCTGGGACAGAACAAATGATGAGGGTGACCAATAGTTGAAAAGTTCATAGAAGAAGGTGAATTCATCAAAGACAGAAGGTATTTTATCTCAGAAACATATTCTTATAGAAAGTTCAAGAAAGTTGCAAGAAAGTTCACATGAATTTCCTGAATATATCAGCAACACCTGCTGAACAAGAAATAAAATTCAGTGACAGTTTTGTAATATTTGGCATTTAAGGCCTTTTGTTTAGGTAGGAATAATTGGTTAACATATAGGTTTGAGGAAAGAAGACAAACAGCAAAATGAAATAATTATTTATAGTGTGAGTATGTGTTTGATATATATATCCTCAGCTTTCTTGGTTTTGTTAGGTTGTAATAAAATAATATGACTTACACTTGTAAATAAGGAATGTCTATGTATAAATTACGATACTTAAAAAGGATAATTAATAAGGAATAGTGAGCCTTATGGGAAGGAGTATGCGTGACATAGAAGACAGCCACATTGAGTTCCTTACTTAGACTTAGTTCAGGTATGCATGGTATGAAATAGAGAGAGGGGGATGGATATACTGAAGTCTCTGAGATGAACACAAAGGGCAATAAAACAAAAATTGTTCTGCTCAACTTTACGAGAGGGTGGAGAGATGACTTCAAGTGCCATTAGGTCTGGGAGAGGCCTATGCACCGACAACCAATCCGAATGCTGATTCTAGCCATGTGAAACTTTAGCCGAATATATGTTGTAAAACTGAGCCAATGAGAGGCGACGATGTACATTTTTCATTGGACTATATAATCAAATGTACTGGTCAGTTCGAGGCTCTCTTAGGTCAATACGCCTAGACACTAACTCTCTTCAGGCTTCTGTTGAGTGTCTGTGGACCGCGGTTGGCTTATGAACCCTCAGCTGAGGATTATGCACTATATTGCCATCTTTTATTAAATTGATTTTTATTATAACCTACTGAATCCAGAAATTCTCTTCCAAGTCCGCCCAAAGATTTTGAACATTAACAGTTTGATTGCCCGCTTCTAGATTCTGTTTCTGACTGGTTTGATGTTCATCATCGGACTCAGGAGGACAGCCCACTTTTTCTTCCAAAGACAAAAGTTTCGGGGTTCTTTCTTCTTCCTGGGAGGTGTGTCTCTGGTGCTGTGCCGTTGGCCAGTCATTGGAATGCTGGTGGAGGTTTATGGCTTTGTGCTTTTATTCAGGTAAGTCCAGTTTGTGTTTCTGGACTGAAAAACAAGGCTTGAAATTAATCATCGTTCCATTGTTTTTTATTTTTTATTTTGTCAGGTGATCATGTTGTCATTTTTTGTGACAGTTTATGCTCAGTCTACCTTCTGTATCTCATGTTGTAAATTATCACATTAGATCATAATTTATGATATGTTACATTTCAAAAATAAAACAAAAATAAAAAATGTCAGAAAGGAGTCTATGGGAAAAGAGAGGTTTTCCCATCACACTCTGTTGTTTCCCTCTGCAGGTCGTTCTTCCCCATGGCCTTAACATTTGTGCTGTCATCTGTGAACATCCCTTTCCTCACTGCAGTATGTTTTGTTCTTGACTCAGATAAAAAAATTATAGGATTTTCCTATTTTTATTTGACGTACCTCAAGGATGTCATGACAGGGATTTGACAGATTGTTGCTTTTAATTTTTTTCTGTTAGTTTTTCTCCAGCAGCTCCTCCATGGTCTGAGCAGAAGAACATGTTGCAGCAGGGAGGAAATGCTGGATGCCCTTTGACTGACTGTTAATCTGATACTGGGTGGGCAGAGCAGGACAACTGATGAGTACAATAATTTAACTCTTGTTGTCATTGATTTTGCAGATGACCAGTGGGATTTTTTTTTTACAATGTATTGTGTTTTGTACTATGTACAGTTACAGTTATTAATCAACAGTCAAACAATAACCTGCTTAAAAGCTACACTATTTTAAAACCATCAGAATTTTAATCAGGGTGTTTTCCATCTTATTTTACAAATTATTTACTGTTTCAAATCAAATAAAGAAAGTTAAATTGAGCAATATCTCAACTTATTTATTGTCAGTTTTGAAATTTAATTGGATGAATTATTAATAATATATACTCATGAATGTTCTCTCATTTCAAGTAAAATAAGGGCTGCATTTAAACTGAACGAGAAAAGCTGCGCCAGTTACAACAGAAGCGCTCCGTCAAAATATTATAATTCTTAATTATCTATCGGTAGATCCAGGTCCGGATACAACGGCGTTTGGGTCTGGACTTGGACCGCGGTCCGCCTATTAGTGATCCCTGGTTAACTTTGTCAAAAGCTGCACTTAGGTCTAAATTAATTAAAATCGACCTTTAGCCCCTGTCCGCTGCTAAAAGGAGATTATTGGTTACCTTAAGGAGGGCGGTTTCTGTGCTATGTAAAGCTATAAAACCTGACTGAAACTTCTCAAAAACGTTATTAAGACACATAAAAGCTAAAAGCTGGGTTGAAACCACTCTATTAAAATTTTGATGAAAACTGAAGTTTAGAAATTTGCCTAAAATTGCTAAGAACAGAGGGATCAAGATTAGGTTTCCTTAAAATATGTTGGACTACAGCATGTTAAAGAGTGGATGGAAAAGTTCCTATTGCTAATGAGTTATTAATAATCAATAAAATACTGGGCCTGGATGGATTACTAGTACGCGCAAACTGGAACCCAAAAGCACGACCACGAGACAGAGTTACAAGGATTGTTGGGCAGGCAGAAAATCCAAAGTCAGAAACTAGAGTAATGCTGGAGAGCTTGGCAGTAACACACAAGACAATCTGGTAGGGAACAAGTGCAAGTGGAAGGCTTAAATAATGAGGGACTGGTAATGTACTGCAGGTGAGATGGGTGTGGAGAACCAGGTGAGGGGAATGACAGGAGAGTTAGTAAACAAGCAGGTGGGATGAAAACAATCTTAGATGTGGTGTAATGTGTGACAGGGCCCAACTGTATCAATGACCTCTTTAAGAAATCTTGTTTAAAATCAAGACTGCACGTGGTTGATTTCATACGGAATATGAATTCAGACTGTGCCGTAAATTGCCAACTTAATGTGGTGGAGGAGTTTAAGTAGCTCAGTGATCCGGGGAGCCACCCGCAGGGACAAGCATCGGGGTCGGGTGCAATGCAGACCAGGCGGCAGACCGGGCCAGGGGCCCAGGCGAGCCGATCGCCAGCAGCATAGACTAGCTCTAGGGACGTGGAACATCACCTCGCTAGCAGGGAAGGAGCCGGAGCTGGTGCCGGGGCTGGAGCGGTACCAGCTAGATATAGTTGGGCTCACCTCCACGCACAGCACTGGCTCTGGAACTAAGCTCCTGGAGAGGAGTTGGACTTTTCTGCAGTTGTCCAGGGTGAGAGGCGCCGGGCGGGAGTGGGGATACTCACGAGCCCCCGGCTGAGCGCTGCCATGTTTTCCCCGGAGAACGAGAGGGTCGCCTCCCTACACCTGTGGGTTGTGGGGAGTAATGCTCTGACTGTTGTTTGTGCTTGTACACCAAACAGCAGTTCGCAGTATCCGGCCTACTTGGATTCGGTGAGAGGAGTCCTGGAAAAGGCGCCGCCTGCCGACTCCATAGTTCTCCTGGGAGACTTCAACGCTCACGTGGGCAATGACGGAGAAACCTGGAGGGGGATCATTGGGAGGAACGGCTTGCATAAGGTGGCTCATATGTGTACCTGGTAACAGAACACCTTAGGCCGGAGATCAATGACCAACTTTGTAGTTGTATCATCTGATCTGCAGCCGTATGTCTTGAACACTCGGGTGAAGAGAGTAGCAGAGCTGTCCAAAAGCCCAAATGTGTAGTGCGGGTGACCTGGGAACATCTGAACTCTGATCATCGGCCCTGCCCTCAAAACCAGGGAAACTTTCACCCTCTGAACTGTTGAGTCAAAGTTCAGGTGGGGGCTCACCGGCTTAGAGTCTGCAGTAGATGATCCTCAAAATTTGATGTCAGCTTGCCCAAACATTACCGTGTTAATGGGTGGGATCTGGGTTCCATGTCTTGTTGACACAGGGTCAATGGTCTCAACCATAACGGAGAGATTCTTTGTACAGCATTTTGTACCTTGGGGCACAGAAAAGCGTTGTTCTTGCAACTGGTTGAGGCTAAGTTCTGCTAATGGGCTAGCAATACCCTATGTAGGCTGCTTTGAGTTGGATGTGCAGCTTTGTGATAAAGTTATTGCAAAGCGGGGAGTGTTGGTGGTCAGGGATCCCCCACACAGTATACCTTCAGTTCCTGGTGTACTAGGAATGAATATTATCAAGGAGTGTTACTGGGAGTTGTTTGTACAGCATGGTCCTGTTCTCTTTAACTTACCCTCTGTGTTGCAGGCTCCAACCCCAATTCGGCAAGCTCTCCAACAGTGTTACCAAGTCCAGGCTAACGCCCCTCCTGATCGCTCAGGTTGTGTAAAAGTGAAGGGAGGGAGAGTCTGCAGGGTCCCAGGGGGTGCAATGAAATTGGTGGCAGCCACATGCTCTCAACATCACCTGGCAGATGATGCTTTGTTTGAGCCCCTTAGCAATGGCTTAACTGCAGGGTTACTAGCATCTCTAGCGCTAGTCAATGTAATAAGAGGTACTGTTTGTATCCCCATTGTAAATGTAGGGACCCAGGATGTTGTACTGTACCCTCGCACTGTGTTGGGTACCTTAAGTCATGCCCACCTGGTGAGTTTACCCGCAAGTCTTGAAGAGAGCGAGATATCAGCCAGTTTCCTCACAGACTGTAACTAGTGCAGGACAAGATTGCGATTCACCAGCTCCCTTGAGGCACAGGTTATCATGGAAAGTAGTAGCCCCTTTGCCTCTCCCATTGTGCTGGTAATGAAGAAGGATGGACTATCAGCTCTTGAACAGCAAGACCCGTAAGGACATATTCCCATTGCCCCGTATTGAAGAATTCCTTGACACCCTGTCAGGGGACCGCTGGTTCTCAACTCTCAACCTGGCCGCTGGGTACAAACAAGTACCAGTCACAGAAAAGGACAAAATGAAGACTGCATTCTGCACTACCTTTTGGGCTGTTCGAGTGGAACCGGATGCCATTTGAGTTTTGCAATGTCCCAAGCACCTTCCAGAGATTAATGGAGAGGATCTTCGGAGATCAGTACTGTCAGTCGCTGTTATTGTACTTGGATGATGTTGTTGTTTTCTCTTCCACTGTAGCACAGCACGTGGAGCGTCTGGATGCCGTGTTGGGCAGCTTACAGCAAGGGAGCCTCAAAGCTAAGTTGGAAAAGTACTCCTTCTTCAGACCAGAGGTGAGATACTTGGGTCACATCACATCCAGGGATGGTGTGTCCACAGACTGAGATAGAAGTAGTCTCAAAGTGGCAGCGACCTAACCATGGGTCTGAGTTGCATTCCTTCCTAGGATTTGCAAGCTACTACCGACGTTTTGTTGAGTGGTTTGCCAAGCTTGCTGCCCCACTGCATCGCCTGGTTGCTGAACTGACTAGCTCAAAATCACGGAAATCATAAAGAAAAAGTCTACCTGCTGCATGGACGGAAGAGTGTGAGCAGAGCTTTGAGGACCTTAAAAATAGGTTGATGGCTTCTACAGTCCTAGCCTAACTTTGCCTTACCCTGGCCCTGATGCAGCTGAACGATGCCAGGTCTCAAAGGAACCTCTTGTGCTGGTCAGACAGTGGGACCGTATAATGGAACAAGATGGGGTGCTTTATTGCAGAGGCTGCCGCCCCAAGGGAGAAGAGGTTCTCCAGCTGGTGCTAGCCATGTCTCTCAAGAGCCAAGTCCTGTATCAGCTACATCATGAACGTGGACATCAAGGCATGGAACGGACAACTGATTTGTTCCCAATGCACCATCACATTAAGCAATGGTGTCTGGATTGTGAATGTTGTCAGGTAGCTAAAAACACTCAACCGGCTGCCTGCACCTACATGGGCCATTTGTTAGCGTTTCGCCCAAATCAAATACTTGCTGTTGACTTTACTATGCTAGAGCCGTCGAAGAATGGGATGGAAAATGTCATGGTCATGACTGATGTCTTTTCAAAGTACATTCAGGCAGTCCCAACACACGACCAACGGACCTCCACAGTGGCCACGGTGCTGGTCAACGAGTGGTTCTGCAAGTTTGGAGTGCCAAGTCGTATCCACTGTGACCAAGGCAGGAATTTTGAGAGCAATCTTATCCAACAGCTTTGCAGTATCTACGGCATTGAGAAAAACCACACCACTCGCTACCATCCAGCTGGTAATGGCCAATGTGAGCGGTTCAACCGCACCCTACACAACGTCCTACGCACCCTGCCAGTCATCAAGAAGAGGGATTGGTCGCGCTACCTGCCACAAGTGACTTTCTCCTACAACACCACAGCGCACCAGACCAACGGTGAGTCTCCATTTCTCTTGATATTTGGGTAAGACCCTCAGTTACCTGTCGATTTCCTTTTGGGCAGAGTTCAGGAACCTTTAGCTGGTAGCGCTCATGACTGGATTGTGGAACACCAAACCCGGCTATGACATGGTTTTGAGGGTGCTACCAAGCACCTCAGGCTACTACTGCTCAGCATAAGAAGCACTATGATCAACGTGTATGAGATATTCCCCTGCAAGAAGGTCAGTTGGTTTAACCCCGGGATGTTAGAGTCAGACGCCGTCATAACATCCAAGACATCTGGAGCTTGGTAGAGTACAAAGTGCTGAGGGACCCAGCAGTTGGAGGATTGGTGTACACATTGCCCCGATGAACGACCCTCAGAAGGTAAAACATGTCCATCGTTCACTAATAAAAAGTAAATTGGCTTGTGTGATTAACTGTCCTAGTGAGCCAACCCAAGAAGCAGAACCCCCTCTCATGGATGAGTTTTCGATGGATGGTGAATGGTTTGCGCTGGTTCCTGGACATACTACTACACTTGTCCATTGCCCACCAAATCTGCATGCTCATGCCTCTCTTCCATCAAATCAGCCAGAGGCAATGGTGCCATATTCTTCAAGCCTGCACCAGGCAAATCAACTACCGGGTACAGTCGAGGCTCTTCCAGGTAATGGGGAGACATCCACAAGAAGGACCACACATACCAATGCTGGGAGGCATCCTAACCTCCATCACCTACCCCAGACAGCCGGGAGTAGGTCAATGGGGGCTACGAACTCTCAGGTACCTATGCCTAGTGTCTCTGCCATTTTTAGGCCCTGGCAGTAGGTCCCAATCGTCGGAACGACGATTCAAAGACTAGGGGGTAGATTGCAGTTGGGAATGCTCCCCAGAGAAGGAAGTGTAGGTTGTGAACGCAGCCTTCAGGCTGGCTCCTCCGCCAATCAGTGCCAGTATATAAAAGGCACCTGTTGTCATGGCCTCACTCCCTTTTGGCCCCGTGGTGGCTCATGGTGAGTTTTAGGCCTTTCTTTATTGTCCTGCCTTCTGATTACTTACCCCATATGTGAGGTGGTAAGTAGTCACAATCTTATTTTGTATTTTGCAGCATGGGGTGCGCTTTTAATCTATGTTTATGATTTGTAGGTTCACCTGCTGCTGTTTTGCTGCCTATTTTGCTGCCACCATTTTGTTTGTTTTGCTTGTGTTTTGCATGGCTTGGCTGTTATTTGTTTTAATCCTTTTTGTTGATTCCTTTAATAAACATTTGGTTAATTTCTATGAAACACGTCTGTCCAAAATCTGTAACAAATATGTATGTCCATAACAATTCAAAAACATACAGTATATTAGAGTTGTTAAAGTTTATATTTCCTGGGGTGTAAGTCCCCAGGTGGCATTGTTGTTAAATATTTGTAGCAGGTGATTCGATGAATCATCCTTTAGTTAGTTTGTTAAGCCAGTCAAGAGAAGAGAGAAAATGTTTTCTATGGAGAAAAGATTTCAGTGTTTTTTTTCTTCTTTCAATGAAGAAATACTTTCCAGTTCTGATAGACCTGATGCTACTGCAGCCTCTACGATAACCTCTTCAGGAGCTGCCATTGTTGTTTAGAACAAACAGTCGCGTGCGTCGTCACACACTTAAGCCACGCCCCTAGCTGCCAGTTGCTTCACACAGGATGCTGATTTGTATGTGCTCTAGCTTACTGGATACAAATGCATGACTTGAAGCCTGTCATGATGGATTTTGGTGTGACATGTGGCCCCACAATTGTAGTGTGATCTCGTGTCATCGCCAGAATCCAGCTGGCCGGCAAGGTGAGAAAAACATGAAATGTTAGTGCCTTCATAAATTCTTATAAACCATCACGTTACAAAAATGATGATCACTACAATGATTTAGTTTGGTTAAACTCATTAAATTATGTACGATCTAGTGCCACTTTGTGTTCTGCTATACTTTTTGAAGGAGCTGACTGTGTGATGGCTCGTTATTTACATGTTGCCAGGTTCAGCATAGAGAGTTGTTTTAACATTTGTATTCATCAGTAGGGTCTGTTCAACTGCGATGTATACTTATGAAACAAAGTCTAGATGTTTTGATGCACCAACACAAAAATTAAATTGTGTATTTGATCAGAGGGATTAAGCCTAGTGTCTCCCAGTAACAAGCACCATGCCCTGGTTGAGGTTTTTGATTTATTTGAAACATGATAAACCTTTGCCATGGTCATGTGTGAGTTACATTTTTTTAAATAATAAATATAATTATTTCACTGACGATCCTTTTTTAGAGTAATTTAGTTTTTATATATTTTTAATTTTTAACATTTTAAAAATAATACTTTTGTGAACAATATGTCTTGCGCCCTGTGAAATCCTGTTTGGTAATCCGTGCTTAAAATCCTAAACTGCAGTGGTCAGACAAAGACAGAGTGAATTATTAAAGAGTCTTTAATAATCTTTAGCTTCCCCACTCTAAATGTACAAATTGTATTAAAGTACATTCAGATCTAAATGAAAATATCCGATCTAACACAGAATAACCAGATACATTGAGACGTAGTCATTTTCCATATCGTAGACCAAAGGAGTTAAGGTTGTATGACGACACATCTTGACGTTTCCTGACAGTCTGAGGGAGGACCACCTTTGACATCCACCATCCTGTCCTGGGAAACTTTCCATCAGCTGAATGGACCTCATCAGCAGGTAAATTCCCAGAACTCTTTGCTGATGGTGATATTGATGCGTGGCTTAAATCTCTCAGGGCTTTGAGTATTTCCTGATCTGCAGGACAAGCAAGACAAAGATCTCTGACTTCCACTTTTTGGCCTCAGTCAATTTATTCATAAATGCTTATTGACTAGGGTTGTAAAGCTGATCAGTCAAAACTTGAACTGCAAGCAAAGGAGAAATAGGACAGCAATTTAATAATTCATATAAATTGTAAAAACAATCAATTAACCAGTCAATTAACATTTAAAATAACATTTAAATGAACTCACTTTTAATAAAGACCCAAATTAAACCTCTGTTTGCTTTCATTGGCTCTTTTTGGGTTGAGCTCCTCAAACTTGTTACTTTTTCAGTTTTCGCGCTGATGCTCTCAAAGGGGAATACAAGCTTGTTTCCAAGTCCGTCAAAATAACCTTGATGCTATCATGGGGATGTTATCAGGCAGAAAGACTGTTAAGTTGCAATATGGGAAGTGTAGGAACCACCTTTTTGGAGACACTTTACTGACTTTAACATATGTGCAATACTGACCAATGACAACTAACTCATTCAGTAGTGCCTTTAGGGTTATAATTAATTAGAAATGAGTGGATTTGAATATCAAATGTGTAACAAAACAACTGTATTCAGACATGAAACGACAAGCAAATTAAAAGTACCTGAACATTTTATAGAATTCTGTGTAGCTTTGCAACTTGATCTCATTTAAAATGTCCATCCAGCTCAATGACTATGTTTTAAAATGTAATGTCAACACACAGAAGCTACTTAAAAAATAATCAGAAAAAAATATAATTTGATTAGAATAGAACTTTGTGGAGCACCTTGGTTGCCGAATGGTTAAAGTGCACGCCACATAACCAAAACGGACAACACATCCTACAAACTAGTTATGATCGTTCTGACAACATAAAGGCAAAGTATAGGTTTTCTATTTACTGTATTTGCAGAATGCTTTTAAAACCTCCAAAACTCTGACTGTACCTTCACTGTAGTAAGTAGTGTAGACCTCTGTTGACAAAGCAGCTATCATCAGAGCAACAATGAGTCGCGCCATCATGACAGTCAGTATGTTAGAGCTGCTGAAATTCCCCTGCAAGCAGACAGAAATTATTCAAATGTCATGAGGCTGGAGGGTGAAGCAACAGTTCTAACGTTCCTCTGAGCATTCGCTGCAGACAGACTCAAACTTTGGATAGTGATTTGCATGGGTTGACTTACATATGTTATTAATTGATGGTCACAAAACACGTTGGCTATAAGCCAACACCTTCCATGAGTACAGAGATTGCAGGCAGCGTGAGTCATACACTTTAGATTTGACTGATTCTGTTAGAGTCAATTCTTGGCTGTTATTTGAACAAGAAAATAAACCAAAACAAACATCACCTCTAAATTGAATGATTTTAGACTGAAAATATTCTGTGATTCCTTCGTGTTTAACCGTCTCCTCAAATTCTTCTTAACTTTCCTTCAATGCCGAGCTTTGTAGGGATTTCATTCTGGAGCCTTAATGTCAGACTCCTCAGTGTTTAGCAAGACACAAGACAAGTATTTGTAGAGTATAAATCAATGCATGAGGGTATCCAATTAGGACGCAAGCAGATAGAAAGGTGCTGTGAAATATATCTTTAACTGACATCACATGACATACCGTATGGTGCATGGTGACTCTGTTTGACATCACAAGATATAAATGTTTACATTGATTGATATTTAACTTGACATATGGTCATAAGACACATTGACAACATAATGACAGTGTCTCCATAAATCACATCGTTGGTTAAAACTGTTGTCATTTCAGTATGAACCAATGAGACTCTCCTCCACCCCATCCACCTCCAGTATCCATCATATACAGTACCCAGTCCTGCCCCTCATCCCACCATCTGATCTTCAATCACTCCTTCGTCATCATCACCACCATCAGTCTCAAGACTCCAGGGGGGGAAATTCCTGATCTAACCACAGCCTCATTACTCCCTTTGATATTTTACATCACGATGGAGTCTAATCGCCAAAGACTCTTTACCATTCATTCATCCCTTATCACTGTTGGCTAAGAGGTGCTGGCTCAGGCGTCGCCATGTTGAGAGCCGTATGAAGGCAATAATAATGCACTGAATTCCATATAGTGAACCTTTAAATATGTATAATATTATATATAAGAAGAAAGGACCTGAATTTTTCTATGGATTACTTCTGATTTCACTTAAATAATACTTAAAGCAGACCTTTATTGATTACAATCCTATAATTTGGAACTAAATGGAGCTAATTAGCTGAGTATTTGTATACTGAAACATGTCCTGTCCTTTCTCTGTAAAGAGTCCTCACACACAGACTGACTGAGGGCAGTGGGACATTGGTTGCTGGGGAATGAGTCACTCTGACGTCAGCACAAACACACCCCGTAGAGATGAAAAACATACATGTTTTTGATTAATAATTAATGTGTGTGTGTGTGTACCTAACTCCCTCATCCCTCCCTCCCTCCCTCAGAGGCTTAGATATTATTTGCATTATTCAAGATTTCTTGCAATTTTGAAATTAATGTTACATATCCAACCAAAGCCCCTGAAGAAAAGATCCAACTTTTTTCATAAACCATGCACCTTTTACAGTTTTAATATCTTTATACTATACTTTATATTTAGCTTAACATCAGAGGGATCAGTCCAAAATGTGTCATACGGTTAAATCCCGATGCAATCTATTATCTTGGATGACTAATAAAAACAAGTCTTGTACATCATGCTGTTTAAAGGTCACCATGTGAGAGAGAGTGGTTGCTAAAACAACACATAGCAGGAACATCCTCAGGGTGTGATCTCCGTGTCCTTGTAGCTATGGCCCTGATGGTAGAGCAATGCAGCTCACTTTCTATACTTAAAGAGTAGTGTTGCTGTAACTTAACTATTTTCAATGAGAGGAAGCTGTTATTTTGCTGCAGCTACAGTTTCAAAGTAGCTTCCTTAGAACCTGTAAAGCTTCAGTTTAAGCCACAGCACTCAGTCCATCCAGCTCTTAAATCTCTCAGCAGCTATTGATTAACATGCAATTTGGTGCAGACATGAACTGTGCAGTAAACTGTGGACAGCATTCAGCTTCCTGTCGGTCGGTGGACGTTTCAGAAAGAGGCTGACATTGCTCTCTCAAACTCTAAACCTGAAATAAAGCAGTACCGGTTCCTTTTATTTATGTATTGTGAATGTCATTCTGTAATCATTTCTGTATTGGACCTGCTGTTTTTAGGCAAACCACAGACGAACCATAAATAAGAGCAAAAGAGAAGATTTTCCAGCCAGAAGAGATGAATATATTAGTGAGAGGACAATGACAACACAAACTGTCGGATCAATTGTTTTATTTTCTTATTTCTATATTTAAACATTAGCATTAATTTTGCATCAAATATTACTTAACAAAGAACATCAGTATTCGTGATAAAAGCATGTAATTAGACCTAAAAATAATTTAAAAAATAATGCAAAAAATAAAATAAATCATGGGGTTTTTGTCCTGGAGCTTCTAGAGACACTGTTGTACCTGTACCTGTACTTGCATAGTTTTTTCTAGTCTTCTGACTTCCACTCAAAGTGCTTCAAAACTACATGACATAATTTACCCATTGGACCAATAATATACTTTGAGGACAGAACTCCACACTCTGACAACTTCGTTTGGTGTTTCACAGCCACACCTTAAGGCGTTAGTTCCAACACTGATGGGAGGGGCTAAGGTGCCATCTGCCCATCAGGAGTAGCTACCATTCACACAACTTAGGCACAGCTACAGGAGCAATTTGGGGTTAAGTGTCTTCCCAAGGACACATCGACATGGACTAGTGGAGCCAGGGATCGAACCGCCGATCCTCTGATTGAAGGACGACCCTGCTCACCACTGACACTGACTGGTAATATTCTCTGTCTAGTTGCAATACAACCCAACAAAACAACATTAACTCTTACAATGAAACATTTTGAGCTTTCTGTTTGTGCCATCAGCGGAAAAAAATTACTCTAACACTTCCACTCACATTGCTTCATTTCATGCTCGCAACATGAATAAACCTGTCTGTCTCCACCCTCTGGCCAATTATTGCATTTAAGGATCAAAAGCTAATTTGAACCTCAGTTCAAGAATTTGGTTTAATTTGCAGCCACACAGCGCTGCTTCTATTGTCCTTTCGTTTGTTGCCATTCACTGAGGACTGCTCCCTGCCTCGTTCCCTGGACTCTCTCCCACATCCAGTTGTACAACTCTGTCCTTATGCTTTACCCATGTTATGCTGCTGGACAAGCTTTTAATAGCTTCAAACGATCCTCTCCACTGTGACTGCTGGGCTATTGTCATGTTTAATGGTGGCTGTGACCACTGTCCATCACACACACTGATGCCTTTACTACATTCTCATATCATCACGTACAGGACATACAAACAGAGCATGATCTTACCTTTGTGTTGAAAGCGAGCACTGACTGAGACCCCACTGCCCCCACTCCTGGGCCAGGGGTCTCTTTTATAGGGCGACACCTCCTGCGTCATCATCACTGACCACCGGTTGGTTGTGAGTGTGTGGTGCTACAGCCTTAATCCTCATTTCCTTCCTGTACATCTTACAAAGATGAGTCAAATTCCTAAATGTTGATTCCTTTGGGTTTGGTTACTTTCCATAATAGACCTGAAATGAGGTTCTTGGTCAAGACAAAGACCCGGAGGTCATGACAATAAGCACACAGAGAAATTGAAGTGGGCTTTATAATAGAAACTAAAAATATACACTGGAAGGACATGTGCATTTTCTGTAAAAAACATTTGTTGTCTTTTTCTGTGTGAATCTTCAGCCTCATGGAATACAATATGTTGTCCTCATATAAGCATGAAAGGAATAATTAGAGATCTTCTTGCCTCAGGTACAATGTGTAATGTTTTAGTGACTACGAGCGAGCGAGTACACTTCTTATTGGGCCAGAATATTCTTGTACATTATATCTTATAACTTTCCTCATTAATCCTAAATAATAATAATAATCCCTAATAGTGATTAGAAATCCCAATCATTTAGGCTTTCAATTTTTTTTTGCAATAAAATAAAGTTTAATTTCCACTATTTTTTAAAGAAATCCATTTGGGTCATATTTTCTTAGCTTTGGACGTTGTTCACTGAAAACATATTTGGGAAATTCTCAATAGATATTTAGGAATATGTTCAATAACAGGACAAAGTGAGTTGGACTCATTGAAAGAGTAATTCCACTTTAACCCACACTCATTTCCTTGGTGGTCCTGAATCCTACGAGTCACATCTTTGGAAGAGTGATGGAGTAGTGTTGGGATCTGGTCCTGATATACCGATCAGCAAACCACATGATACCAGTGAATAAGTAAATAACACATTCACTGTGTTAATGAGCGATGGAGAATAAGTAATTACAGAGTAAGTAGCTATCAAGCTCAAAAGAAATGATAAGGTAAAGTACACTTTGATTGTGATATTTTTTATAAATATTGTACATTTTGGCTTATTAATTCATGTTCAAGGAGAGAATAAACCAAAATGTCACTTTCCCCTGATTATACTACTACAACTCTAGAAAACTAGGAAATCGACGACTTCTTTCACAGACAGAAACTAAGCTAAAAGGGACTAAACACATCATGAAGGACCAGTAACAACGGGAGCTTCAGGAATGAAGAACATAACGACTACCAATCATGAAACAATCCCATGAAAAGATAAGAGGAGCTGTACTGACTGAAGACAAACTGTATATGGACCAACAGCAACATTACCACCTGGCTAACTACATGCACTACTCCACCTCATCCGATCTCAAAATAATCCAATCTAAATGGACTCATTTAAACTCTTTCATAAAAGGACTCTACAACATAGATATCTAGCAATTCAATTGAATGTGTCTTTATTGGGTTGAAAGTTTCAAAATAACATTGTTGCCAAAACTTCATGATTGTTATATAATAATTAATTATATACAGTCTTACAGTTACATTTGAACAAACGTGTATGTGTGTGTTGTGGAGTGTTGTGCAGCAAGATCTGCCTCGCCTCCTCCTAGGAGTATTTTACATTTTGAGAGCTCATTAAACTCTTTGAAATCTGTGTTTACAGAGTTGACTTTGTCAAAATAAATGTTCTTTATTTCATTGAATGTTTTACATTTTAGGTAAGGTAAGTAAGTGCATCTCTGTCTCAGCCTAACTTGGCCAAAAGTGACCACTTACTCTCTTTTCCTTTGGTTATCATGATTTTTGTCGTGAATATGTGGTCACTGAGCCTATACTTGGAGAGGATGTCTCTGATATAAGTAGAGAGACATGCTGACTATTCGTCATCTCTTTTTAGTTTGAGATAACATTCTGATCTACTTTGGCTTTTAGTTTCCTCTTTCCAATATTCTGAATAGTTTTCTTTACATGTGTTCTACTGAGTTGGACTCTTGATTGATGTTTAGAGAGCAGTGTTGTTCTGAGGCTGGTCCCAGTTTCTGAGAGGGGCAGTTAGCCTCAGCACCAACTGACATTGGAGACTCTTTTCTGGGCTCAGCTCTTAGGATTGGAGGGCTTTGGAGTAGAGGGGGTCTTGGTGGATTTAAGGTGGTTCAAACATGGGAGTGTTAACTATCAGTGGGTCTCAGCCTAATTCTGCTCCACATGCATTTGTTGGTGTGTTTCTGTGTAAAATGTATCTACATAGTTCTGCATGTAAAGATTCTGGATGTTTGTCCCATGCTTCGCTACCGTACAGAGCAATTGGCTGGATGACACTATCAAAAATTTTTAGACAAATTTTAATTTGGAAGTGTTCTCTTAAATGCATTTTGTGCTCTTGGAGCTTTTTCATGTTGTGCTTTTACTGCCATGTTGCGATGCTGTTATGGTTAAACAAGGTAGAACTCATACTATGTTCAATGGTATGGTTATTTATGGTAAACCTTTATTTGCATCTGTATGTTTTGCAATTCTGATTGTGACGTCATTATAAGATAACCCAGAATATGATTATGGTTTCTCTTGAACACTGAAATTAATTTATTAGGATCAATGTTTCAGATTAAACTTAAATTATATAACTCATCAAACCCGACACTCAGGAATGATCAGCCTCACGTGACTGAATGGAAATGATGATAAATGATGTAAAAAGCATTTCCTCTCTCCAGCTCTCATATTTTAATTATATCCATACTAAAAGTTATTGAGGGAAATAACAGCTCAAGAAAAGACATTTCTAATAAATGAAGAAAGTTGTTTGTGTTCCTTTTGTTGTTCAGATTTACAATGAACATATATTTTAACCAGATGGTGAATCAGTAAACAGATCAAATATATAACTTGAGTTTAATCTGTGATCTGTCTTCACTCTGGTATGAAACTCCAACTCAGCACTCACCCAGCTGTAGGTGCTTAAGCCACCTAATTGAGGCAGTGGAGAGCTTCAAAAAGGGCAGAGAGGAGAGCACATGGTTGGAAAGGAACTGGACAAGCAGACACCTACGCTCAGGAAAGAGCTTGTAACCTGGACTTGCTGGGTTGAGTTTTGATGGAGTTCTGATTTAGTTTAAGGAACGGCTTTCTCCTCTGGGACGCTTTACGTTTGTTGATGGATTTTTTGATTGAAGGAACTACCTGGGTTTCCTGTTTATTTGTGGAAGAATAAAACTTGCCTGTTTCTTCAGTTAGATGGCAGCTATCCTAGGGACCTCTGGTGACATTACAACGTATAAACTCAAAGACTATCTACTATCTGACGATTAGTGAGACACCACAGGATCTCACGGACAGGACCTCAGCAAATTAACACTCACAGAACAAAGGAGAGATTGGATCAATTTCAATTCACGAAGATTTATTTGCAACACAAAGATTACAAGCAAACCGAGTTGGTCAGGAATCAACTGTTTGAACAAAGAACTTGCACCTCACTTTATAGAGTAAAATCCGCTCATGAGCTGCCTACCTCCCGGACCCCAGAGACCATTTCTGCGTCTATCTTTCTGCGTCTGTATTATCATAAAATGCCCTGACGCAGATTACCGGGGCATCTAATGTACGTGGTTTTATCGCTGTACACCACCTATCCTCTCATGGTTCATTATTAGGGTCCGAGCACCGACGAAGTCGGTCCGAGAGGACCCTATTGAAACTGGAATGTTTATTATTATTCCTATTATTAGGGTCCGAGCACCAACGAAGTCGGTCCGAGAGGACCCTATTGAAACTGGAATGTTTATTATTATTATTATTATTAGGGTCCGAGCACCGACGAAGTCGGTCCGAGAGGACCCTATTGAAACTGGTATGTTTATTATTCTGCAATCTAACTGCCTTTTTGGGGGCTTTATCATATCTCAAAAGTTGCCAAAGTTGACATGCATATCAGGACGGGTGAAAAATTTGATATTTTAGGAGTCTCGCATTTGGGTAGAAAGAAATGTCTCTATAGCGCCCCCTAGAATTTATTTTCTTTTGAAAGCCAATGAAATTCGCCCCCAATCACCAATTGACTTGAAATTCGACACACATGTCCGGTTCCATCTGCTCTACAAAAAAGGTACATGGTACCATTAAGCTCAGCCTACTTAGATTTTCCACCATTTTGAATTTTGTGAAAAAGACATTATTTCCAAATCCTCCTAAACGCTGGTTCTGATTTTTACAAAATGTTATGTGGCTCATTATTGGTTCAATGTCATCACAAGTTATCAAAAGCTTGTTGATATATCATTGTGTTGAGAACAAAAAGGACCAATCAACTTCTAAGGGCCGTGGCTTAGTTTTCAATCCAAATTTGGTCAGAATGATCTGAATACCTTGATGATGAAAAGTTATCAAAATGGCGAGTTGTCTTTAAACGGCCTTGACATTGCAGGGTTCCAAGTATACGCCCATTTCTTGTGGTTCGCCACAAAAGTGGATGTTGCTGTAACTCCAAGGTACATTATCCAATTTGCCCAAAATCTCTTGTGCATGATGGTAGTTAAGGCCTGAGCGCATTTCAATGCAAAACGTTTCACAATATCAGAGCACTATGAAAATGACAAGTTTTATATTCTGATCTATTCCTCCTAGCAAATTCACCAGATCCCTCTCAAAGTTTGTCAGAAAAGCCTTAAGACTTTGATAATGCTTCATTGTGAAGATTATAAAAATTTGTTTCAAGGGCGGCAATGTTGCGGCTCTGCGAACTTTGATCCTTCGCCGTGAACGAATAAACCGATTTCACTCAACCCCACATGATCAGATCCTTTCCAAATTTAACATGTTTGATGAGACTCCAGGCTTGAAGACAAGTGCAGTCCAATTTTGAATCAAAGTCATAGCGCCACATACTGGTAACAGGAAGTTAAAGCCTCTATACTTTGGCCTGTTTCTTTTAGTAGGTAAATCAGATCGATATCAAATTACTACCACACATATGTAAGAAGTTCATAATGCCAGCTCACAAAGCTTTTGACCTTTCGTGTAACGCCGTTGCCGTGGCGACCCATGCTTCGCCGTCAACAACGAAGGTACTTTTGTGGTACTAAACATACTTGAAACGTAACTAAACTTTGCACACACATTTAAAGTCATAAATATAGTTACCTGACATGATTTTAATGCTTCAGAGTGGAATGGTTGCTCGATAGCGCCCCCTACAAAATTTTGACAAAGCAGCCCTCGCAGTACTTTCGACATAGATATAAGAAATTTTGTAGGCACATGTATCACACGTAGACTTAAAAAAACGTCTCCTGGTACCATGCTCTAAACCGTATCGGAAGTCGGCCATTTAGATTTTTGTGGGATTTTTCCTTTCATTTTTGCCTATTTCTAGGCTCTTTATTTGAACGAACTCCTCCTAGGTAAATCATCAGATATACTCCAAATTTGGTCAGTACAATGTAAAAACCTTAGTGATTAAAAGTTATCAAAATGTTGTTTCGTCGAAGGCTGTTGCCGTAGCAACTCACTGTTCGACATGAAAAACAAATATGTTTTTGAGGGGCTAAACATGCTCAAAAAAGACCAAAACATAGCACACACATTTAATGACCTAAATGTAGTTATATATGTTTGAAATGCTTCAAAATTAAGAATCGGCTCGATAGCGCCCACTACAAAATGTCAACAAAATTCCGACAAAATTCGACAAAGCAGCCCTCGCAGTACGTCCCGCCAGCACCCCCGACGTGCGCAAAGGTGCGAGGACCCGTACATCACTGCTTGCAGCTTTAATTATTATTAGGGCCCGAGCACTGACGAAGTCGGAGCGAAGGACCTGTTGTTCTTCTAATGTTTATTATTATTAGGGTCCGAGCACCGACAACGTTGGTCTGGGAGGACCCTATTGAAATTCTAAGGATGCATATTGGGTGCATATGTGGGGTACTTGTCATGCTCCAAAACCCACCAAATTTTGCACGCTTGTTAGGCTTGGTGAAAATAGACATCTGATATAGGTGTCATATTTCTGTTTTACAAAATGGCTCTCTACTGACCCCTAGAAATTGGACAGGCAACGCACCTCAGGCAGTATGTCCGATTTAAAATTTGACACACATGTCCATCTCTGCCTGCTCTACAAAAAAGCTTTGCATACCCTTAAACTCTAAAATTTGAATTTGATGAAAAACTAATTTTTGCGAACTCCTCCTACACGCTGGGTCCGATTCATACCAAACTTGCTGTGGATCATTACTGGAGGTATATCAAAAGTTATCAAAAGCTTGCTGATACCTCATTGTGTTTAGATGATATGGACCAATGAACTTCTTAGGGGCGTGGCTTGTACATCAATACTTATAACTTCAAAACCATTTGGCCTAGTGTCACCAAATTTGCAGGATACGTGCACATTGCATCCTGTAATATACCCGATATTGTTATGCAATTTCTCCCGTAGCTGTGCCTACGGTGTGTGAATGTTAGCTACTCCTGATGGCAGGTGGCACCTTAGCTCCTCCCATCAGGGTATGAATGGGTGAAGTGCTGGTCGGATGACTAGAAAAGCGCTATTCAAGTAAGTACAGGACCATTGACCGCCGTTTTCAGCCTTTGTACTTTTATGAACTGCTCCTACAGAATTTATACGATTGACTTCAAATTTACTCAGGATGGTCTTTAGAGATAGGGTAAGGAGCTCGGACATCAGGAGGGAACTTGGAGTTGCAGCGCTACTCCTTCGTATCGAAAGGAGTCAGCTGAGGTGGTTCGGGCATCTAATCAGGATGCCTCATGGGCGCCTCCCACTGGAGGTTTTCCAGGCATGCCCAACTGCTAGGAGACCCCGGGGAAGACTCAGAACACGCTGGAGGGATTATATCTCCCAGCTGGCCTGGGAACGCCTCGGGATCCCCCAGAACGAGCTGGAAAATTTTACAGGTGAGAGGGAAGCCTGGGTCAGCCTGCTGGGCCTGCTGCTACCACGACCCAACACCGGATAAGAGGATGAAAATGGATGGATGGATGGACGGTCTTTAGACCTTTGTGATGAAAAAAAATATATCAAAATTGTGAGTTTTCGTTGAACGAACTTCATTTTCAACGAACACCCACTTTGAGCGATTCGCTATGTTAGAGAAAGTTGTTGTAACTCCAAGGTACATTATCCATTCTGCCCAACATTTCTCATGCATGATGCTAGTCAAAGCATGTGCACATTTCCATGAAGAAATGTTCACGTTGTCACCTACTGGCAAAAGGAAATGACACGTTTTATACTTTGATGTATTCCTCCTAGCCAGTTGACCAGATTGACCTCAAATTCGGTAAGGAAAGCCTTAATACATTCATCATACTTCATCATTAATATTGTGAGTTTTTGTTAAACTCTGTTGCCGTGGTGACGCATCATTGCCACGTAAAAGGAAGCTGTTTGTTTAGTGGCAACACAGGGTTTACACATGTGTCATAGGTGATAGAAATAATTATTTCATGTTGGTTTTTGGTTTGGCCGTAACATTTCGCCTGAATAGCGCATTTTCAAAAGAGTAGCCTCAGTGCTACGTCAGATCCACTTCAAATTTGGTCAGTATGATCTAAAGACCTTGTGAATAAAATTTATCAAAAGCTTTATGCTACATTTTACCTGAATCCTCATTAAACAAGCTTATGTAACTCCACTGGACTTCCTCGAATCTGCCGAAAACTTGTCATGCTTGAAAAAAGTAAGGGCCTGAAGATATCGACAAGCTGATTTTCACTCAGTCAAAGCGCCACCTACTGGCGAAAGGAAATCAGCGTTACGTGATAAACGGCGTCGGATTTACATTTTTTTACATACTCTAAATATTTCTATTTAAAAATGTTTGGAGAGCTAAAATTAACTAACAATAGTTTGAAGCCATGTCACTATAAATTACCTGAAAAGCAGTAACGGTGAGATTCAGGTTGGATGTTGTAATGAATGCTCTACAAATTCAGAAGAGGCTAAAACAGTTGACAAAACATCTGCAAATGAAAGCTTACAGTGTTTAATATAAGTGTTCGACAAACAGCAAATTTACCCCACTTTTCTCTTTCAAAATCTGTACTCACTGCACATCCTTTTCTTTTTGACTCCTTACTTGTCTCCCTTGCCAACGTGTATTACTATATTACTGCCAGACCCTCCAGCACAAACACACAGTTGGTTTAGAGACCTGCATTTACTTTGACATCTGTTATGTTGCAAACATGAACACATTCACACATATTATATATTTTTTTTTCTATCTAAAATAGTATTCAGAGATACATTAAAGGTTTAAGCCCCTGCTAAATTATTTGAAGACGCCGCTGTTCCACACATGAAATATCGTCTAACCTCGTGGTTCAGTATGCATCTGAGCCGTGGATTAATTACAGAGTTTAGCTAACCTCTTCTACCCGAGAGCCCCCTTCAAAGGGGGCTGCGGGGTATACTGGTTAAGAAATTTAGGGGAACCCCTGGGAGAAAAAAGAAATAATAAAAAATAATTATGTTTTATATCAGATTAACAAGCAAAACCCGGGCTACAAGCTCATGTAAGCCATTTGTACATGCTCCAAACACAACTAATCAAGACCAACGAAATGCATAACCAAATATTCATATTCATATCTCGCCAGCCACTGAAACCAGAAAAATATGAAAAAAGTGTACACTTACTGAGCGAAGCTTCGTTTCCTGTTATGATCCCGGTCGTGTTACACTGAAAAAGGCCCGTACGAAACACACACACAACAAAAAAAAAAAAACACCCATCCTATGGCCAATCACATTAGCATCTGCTTACCTGACTGACTCTTATTGGCTAAACAGTGCTGTCTATCACACGTTGGCCGGATTTCCTGTATATTCCTATCTGTGCAGAATAAGAGGATGTCCCACTCTGCTCTGAAAACCATTCACAGAAAAAGTAACAGCCTTTTTACTCTCCAGAACTCTGATTTTGAGAAAAAAAATATGCATTTTATAGAGATTTCAGAGCAAAAAACATTATTTTAGTTTTGCATTGTGTATGTTAATGCTGTATATGGATGTATTAAACATAACTAGTGAAAAAATAAGTAAAAAAAATAGTTTTGGTAAAATAAATTATTCAATAAATTATTCAATAAATCCAAATTTTCAGAGGATTTTTCTGACCTGTCTGTACTAAAAACTCTTTTGTTGTTTTCTGCTTCACTTTATTCAAAGTCAGTGATGATCATCCTGAAAGTGCTTTTTTTTTTTATAGGCGAACCTGAAATCTTTTCATTTTTCTGTGTTCTATCTTCATTTACTTTTAACCAGTGACATATACAGTATATTGATATTTACACATTATTTAAAAAATCTCAGTTATTACCATTACAATAACACCAAAATTATTCAAATAGACCTTGTGGTTGCAGAATTGTACTCACTTTAGTATGGGCATGCTTTTTTCATGCGGAGACCTCAAAAATAGGCTAGGGTAGAATTAACCATCCCAGTGTGAAATAAAGTTTTACTGATGATCGTTATCCACTAATATTCAGTAAAATATGCAATCAGTACATCGGCATTAATGCTTTTCTAGTTGCTGATCTCTAATAATGTTACATTGCAATCAACCAATCCATGTTTAAATTGACAGGGGGAAAGCGAAGGTTCTGTTCAGTTACATTATGATGCGATTAGGCTCTGTTCAGTGATAATGATTATTGGGCGAATGTAAATTATAACGTTATCATGACATGTAATCTCGTAAAATGTAGTGTTTGTTAGAAACTTGAATAAATTCAGTGGTTTGAAGGACAGGTTTTCACATTCATATGAAATAGATATTAGAGATGAATTATGCAGCGTATAATGCATCATTAAAACTACCGATGACAAGATTGGTTTTAATCCATAAAAATGAGTGCTGCGTTAATGTATGATAACATAATTGTCGGCGTTAATTAATTAATGCGTTAACGCGATAACGCGTTACCTTGCCCAGCCATAATAAAATTATCTTTTATTTCCTTATTTGAATGTTGTGTTTTAGTCAGGGAAAAAACACAATAGGTGACTTTAACAAAGTACAAAGATAACATTTAACATTTTTAATGGTTTACACTGCTTCAGAGCGGTTGAAATGATTTTTGGGACAGTGGCAAAAATTTCCTGGAACCTTGTAGACCAGCTGCTATAACCAAACAACAATACGGAGCAGCAATGATCGGCAATTAGTATCGTCAGCAAAAAAAAGAAAACGTGATCAGGGATCTCTAAAAGTTATATTTGCTCCCTTTTTTTCTTTTGCCGAAGTCGGCGCCCCGGCCGACTCTTGACTTCCGTTCCCCCGTCGGCACCCCAGCCGACTCCAGACTCCCGTCGGTGGCCTGTGTCCCGTCGGCGGCTGGAGTGCAAGGACTTTGAACTAAATAACTTTTCCTGGACATGAACTGACTCCTATTTTTTTCCCTCTCTGACATCTATGAACTGTAATTGTCTGGAATATTCCAAGAATTATCATTATATCTGTGTATGCATTGAATTTATGTTTTCTGGAAGTGAATTACTAAAAAACACTGGTTGGTGAAAACTTACCTTGTCTCAGTGGTTCCTTCACGTAATTTGGGCTCCGAAGATGACTGGTCCATAACTTATGTTAAAATTATTATAATAGAGCCACATATATATATATATATATATATATATATATATATATACACGTGTATATATATATACATATACACGTGTGTATATATATATACATATATATGTATGTATATATATATGTGTATATATATGTATATGTATATATATATGTATATATATGTATATATATATGTGTGTGTGTGTGTGTATATATATATATATATATATATATATATATATGTATATTTGTGTATATGCTTTGTGTTTGCTGGATGTGTATTGCTGAATATATATATATATACACACACACATGTCTCTTGGAAAATGTGCATTCTTTCATAATTATGATTGTGTTAAGTACATATTTACTTAATATTATTTTCAATTAACCCTCCTCTTATTAGGATAGGATAGGATGCATATATCATTTTGAAATGAAAAAAAACAGCCACCAGCCCAGTGTTTATGATTATGTGACATCAAACAGTTTCTCCATTAAAACAATTAAGCAGTAAGCACAGCAGGGGGACTAATGATTAGCCAATCAACACCAGAGGCGGGACCACCACCATTGTCAAGTGCTATCAGCTGTGGGCCAGAACTGAGGAGTAATAATGACAACAATGGAGACATATTGAGAACATTGAGACTGCTATCGAGGCTGTTCTGAATCAATTAAAAGTACTGAGCAGCACTCTGCTTTAATGTCTGGAAACAGTCATTAATTACTTCTGTCGTACTGCTATGAGATGCTGACTTGAGACTCTGGAATAGAATTCTTGTAAATGTTAAACCTGTACTTTTTCTAGTCTTCCCGACCACTCAAAGCGCTTTAACACTACATGACATCATTCACCCATTCACACCCATTCATACACTGATAGCAGTGGCTAAGGTGCCCCCTGCCCATCAGGAGTAGCTACCATTCACACACTGTAGGCACAGCTACGGGAGACATTTGGGGTTAAATGTCTTACTCAAGGACACATCGACATGGACTAGTGGAGACTCGTGGACTCAACCGCCGATCCTCTGCTTGAAGGACCCCTGCTCTACCACTGAGCCATACCATAGACCAAACCAACAGTGACAATACATGAACAAAGAAGGAAAGGTGTTCAGATAAAGTAGGCAGTTTGTTCTTTGAATATGGCTTGTAAATGTAGTCTGAATCCCACGAATGTCTTTTGGACTGTATGTGTATCACAGGCAAACTTCTCAGAAACCCAACAAGCATTTACTGATTTTTTCCATAAAAAATTCAACACTCATGGTTGCTGGTCTAGAACTGTAGCCTTTTTTAAGTTAAGGACAAGCCAGCACTGTCGGAACTAGTCCCATGCTGTCCACACAATTTATACAGGTAAAGTGACACACAACTTTGAAGATCAAAATCTTAAGTTTTCTTCTTAGCTATTAGAAAGTGTAAAGATTGCAGACGTTGTTTGGGGGAAAAAATTATTAAGACATTTTTTTTATTTTCTGCAGTGTGTTATGTTTGTATGAAGCCTTATGAAGTTATTGACCACCTTTAACCCTTCTTTTAAAATGTGTCTTGTATCCAGATTGCATATAGATATGATTTAACCTGATTATATCTACACCTGGTATTAATATGCGTGTTCTGCGTCTACATAGAGATCCGACTTCCCACATCTGATCACTCCGTCTGAAAGGGCTGAGGGGAAGCTTCATTACATACAGGTCTGCAGCAGGGCACTGCCAGAGAGCGGTGCGTACTGTGCCCACAGAGTAGCCGTAAAACGCTGCCGTTTAGGGTGGAGATGGCCAGTAAACGTGACTTTGAGGTACATCTTTACTCGCACACACAGAGGGCAGGCAGAGCGGTGGCAGTGATCTCTCTGGTGCCCGATGTTTATTAAAATGTAATTCAAACCAACATTAAAATGACCCTCCTGTACTTCAGATCGTTGGATGGATGAATTGGTGTGAAATGTCTGTGTCCTGTTGTACTACGTTTAAATTCAATAATTTTAGACATCATGTCTGTCAATGGTACATGCAATGATAATAGATGAAATAATGGTGTAAAAAGTTCAAATTGATGTAAAATGTATTTGTTTGCTCATTAATAAACACATACCTGGGATCTGTTTTGCTGTTGCTGATATTTATATTGTCGTTGGTGACTCCTGCCATCTGCAGAGGGCGATGGCTAGTGGCCTGGTTGGCATTGGCAAGCTCACTCCATAGAGAAAGGGTCCGAGTGGTTTCCAAAAAGACTACCTTGTCTCTGTTTTAGAGAACATATATTCATAGATAGATATATTCATAGTTTAAACAGTTACAAGGCTGCCTGACTGTAATATAAATATATTTGCATCACGCTTGTATTTTGTTCATACCTTTGTGTTTTTATTTGTCAGAAATTATCATTGCTCACTTGACTAAAGATCCAAAAATGTGACTGACTAATAGTTGGCAACAATTCATTATTTTTATTCAGAAAAAAATAAAGACAGTAGTTGTTGAAAAGATAGGACTACCTTAAGTGGCTGGCCTGGAGATGTAGCATTACAGGCTTTATTACAGTGTGGTCAAGTAGTCTCCTACCATGGCGTTTGAATCCATCTTTCTTTATCAGGTCAATGCAAATACACTCCCTTATTTTTGTTATAGTGCACACTAGTGCCACTACACGCCAACATTTATTTTCACATTTGTTTTGAAACAACAGGATTTGCAGTTTTAAACTATTTGAATGCAGTAGGGAGGAAATTGGAGATGGGTGTGGTTCAATTCTGTGAAGCAGCATACTTTCAACGTCCATTAGCAGTTCATCATTCTTTTCAGATAGGCTCTCCTAGACTCCTATTTGACTAAAGACAGATGAGGCAGTTTGTAAAACACTATTTAATTCCTTCCATACTCCCTCCCCAAATCCCCTCTGCCCAGTCATTCATCTTTCCATCCCTGTTACCCTGAAGATGCCCTCCTCAGCAGCTTCGTCAGGAGCTCTATCCATCTCTTCTTCAGTCACAAGGTCTCCAGAGATGGCTCGATGGAGCTCTGGGGCCGCTTCCTCCTCAATGTTCCTCAACCCTGCCTGATGGACACAGATAAAAGTATAGTTAGTGAAGAAAAGAAGAATGAAACCCCTTCAGATCTATACGCATGTATGCATATTTGAGACAATCATCTGTAGGTCAATAATTCATTATTGGAGCCTGAACCTAGGCAGGTCACGGGGGATCCTTCCCTGGGTGGGATTCTTTTCCTATCAACACAGACAAGACAAACATGATAAAAGTACACAAAGCTACAAATCAGTGCACTGTTATAATTATAATTTGTTCACCTGAGTGATGGCTGCTTGAACAAAGCTGTTTTTATACAGTTTTGTTCTGCACCGTGGGACTAAATACCTCCGTCCAGAAGGAAGAAGCTGAACTTCCCTGTGCAAATTATGGGAGTCGTCCTTTAAAATTGAGCCGGTTAACCACTGTAACTGTCTGGTGTACAGGGTCTCTAGGTTAAGCTGTAACTGTCTGGTGTACAGGATCTCTGGGTTGAGCTGTAATTGTCTGGTGCACAGGGTCTCTGGGTTGAGCTGTAATTGTCTGGTGTACAGGGTCTCTGGGTTAAGCTGTAACTGTCTGGTGTACAGGGTCTCTGGGTTAAGCTGTAACTGTCTGGTGTACAGGGTCTCTGGGTTAAGCTGTGACTCACCAATTAGCCTGCTAGACCATTTAACAATCTGATGCAGAGAGTTTCTGTTCTTTAGAGGTAGGTTTCCAAACCATGACACCAAAGAAAAAGATAAAATCGATTCAATAAAAGCACGATAAAATAAGGTCATCATGGTTTTGTCGATGTGGAATATAAGACAGTTTCCTCAAACAAAACAAACCCTTTTTGCACACAGCTACACAGTTTGCTTCAGAATTCAGTCAATAATTGTCCCAAGATATTTGTAAGATTGCACACATTCCACTGTCTGACCCCGAACGGATATGACTTCATGTGTGTGGGCATGTCTTCTAAAATGAATGATCGATTATGTTTAATTGAAGATAGGACTCCTCACACCACTTCACAAAGTCGTCGATGACCAGGCTGTGGCTGGTCTCATTGTCCTGGAGCCGACTAACAATAACAGAACCATCTGCGTATTTTAAGATGGTCCTATTTTCATACCTGCTCTGACACATATTTGTGTAGAGGATGAATAGTAGAGGCGAAAGCACATATCCTTGTGGGGAGCCAGTGGAGGAGCAAACTTGGTCAGACAGAATTCCATTTACCCTCACTCTTTGTGTCCTATCAGTTAAAAAGTCAAGAATCCAACCCACAAGATTATGACTTGAGTCAAATTGTTCTAAAAGCCTACTGGTTAAAATATGATGTTGAATTATGTTAAATTTAGAGGAGAAATCGTTTGGGAACAGGGACGACCACAGCATCCTTCCAGACCTTAGGTACAAGCTGTGGCTGTAAAGACTTATTCAAAATGTAGTGGAATACAGGACTCAGTTCTTTTGCACAAGTTTTAAGTAAACGACCACAGATGTTGTCAGGTGGAAAGTGTGAAGAGGAAGGGAGCCAGAATGGTTCCTTGTGGAGCCCCCATGCTGCAAGGACTCCAAGTCAGACTCACACTCCCATATCCGCAAATACTGTGGACAGTTGGTGAGGTAGTCTAGGATCCATGCTGTAAGGTGGTGGTCCACCCCTGTATGCTCCAACTTGTCCCTCAGAAGCATGGGCTGAATGGTGTTGAAGGCACTGGAGAAATCAAAAATATATGATTCTCACAGTGCTTCTAGACTTTTTTCAGGTGAGAGAGGCATCTATGTAGAAGGTAGATGACAGCGTCATCCATCCCAATGCCAGGTTGGTAGGCGAACTGGAGTGAGTCCATAGATGAGCTCTCTAGGGAACGGAGATGGACAAGGACCAGCCTCTCCAGGGTCTTCATCAGGTGTGATGTCAGTGCCACCGGCCTGTAGCTGTTGAGGTCCTTGGGGTGCGGTGCCTTTGGCACTGGTACCACGCAGGATGTTTTCCACAGAAGTGGCACTCTCCCCAGCTCCCGGCTCAGCTTGAAGATGTGCTCCATTATCCCACACAGCTGGTCTGCACAGGGCTTGAGAAGCCTTGAGCTGAGCTCATTCACACTTGCCTGGCTGTGAAAAGTGTGTGTACTGCTTGTGACAAAATTTAACACCAGATTAAATTTAGCACACCACCCAATTAGGGAAAAACAGGGAAAATGTAAATAGTTTATACTGTATCAATCAATTAAGTTGAACCACATATAAATGAAAAGTATAGCATGTGACCAGGTAGAATTAGTGACTCATATCATTGATTTATGATTATCAATTTGTAATTTGACATTTATCAATTGGATTCATTCTGTTTCAGTTCTGATGGGCAGATGGGAGGTTAAGCTGTATGAAGTGGCCGCAGTTTCTATTCAGACATCTCTTCATCTTGGATGATAATTATTCGTTTGGATCGCGTTCTTCCATCTCTTGCTCTGGGGGCAGTTGGTGACAATTATGCTTTTATTGCTGAAACCTGTTTTTAAATAAAAACAAGATTTGGGCCTCACTGGCTCCTGAAATGGCTGTAAAAAAAAGCTGTTTAGTATGGAACCGATTGTCCAGTCTTATCTCAATTCATACCCAAGGTGAGACCCACAAAACAGGTTGGCGTGGATTAAAGTTCTTTCAGTGCTGCACATGCGCGCACGGGATGAATCCAATAGCGATAGATCCTTGAGGGCTGCGCCAACAGATTTTGGAGTTACAGTACATAAGTAACAATTCAGTTGAGAAAAGGATTGCAGGCAGAACAATCAACATCTAATTTTTGACAGGAAACTAAAATAATTGTAAAAAGAGTTGGTTATCATGAACTTAATTTATTTATAAACTCAGAAGAGATTTTGGTAAACCTCAAGCTTGGACAGTTCATGTATAAAGACACTATATTTAGTGAGTCAGTAACCCAAGATGAATTTGATGACTACAAAACAAAGATTAGAACAAATGCAAACAAAATGTATTAACAGTTAAAAGAGTAAATGTGTTAATGGATTTACAAATAATGTGAATTTGTTACACTAAGGTAGATTAACAATATACATCCAAAATACAAGGATAAACTAGGACATGGCCTACATAGCCAATTGTGGCACTATCCTTACTTACTACTTTGAATTGCAATCACATTCATTAAATTAATTGAGATGCTCAAGACCAAAGACTAATCAAACCATTAACTACACTTCATACACTATTAACTACTTACCTGTATCTCATGGGTAGCACTTTTATTGGTGGGTCGGTAGCCATAGTACTCTTCCTGTCTTTTCTTCATTTTCCTGAAATAATCCTGGATTAGGAAAGTGGCATAGAACTTTCCCACTGTCACCTCATCATCTGTTAAAACACAGAAATGCTTGTTAAGTGTCAAAAAGCTATTACATTTAAAAAAAAGTTATTCACCTGTACTGCGGCCATTTCAGAAAAACTCAGACTCATCACGCTCATCTTTACAGTATTGGGGTGTGTAAGGTTGACAGGAAACAGTGAATTTTATATCTGGCACAAATGCAAATAAAAGATCTGTGGAAAAGTTTGCAATCTGAAATAATTTTAACTCGAGTGAAAAATGAGCATTCATCCCAACTTTTAATATTTGAGCCAACTATCTTATTCCTGCCAAATTTTAAACAGTTCCATTCTGGGTGAAGCTCAGGTAGACAAAGAGGATGGCTGTGTGAACATGAGCTTTCGATTGCTAGCTAAAACCAATTCCTCGTCATTTATAAAATAATAAACAGACAAAGAAAGCGTAACAGCTTCAACAATATGCCTGGGGCTCAATGCAATGAGCAAAGACATACCTGACCGCAAAGCTGAAATGAAAATAGACTTAAATAAACTCAAAGTACAAGTAACGAAAGATGAAGTTGGAAATAAATGAGCTAAAACTAGAAATATACCAGCAATTTTCTGCTGACACCAAAACAATACAAATAAACAAACCAAAACTCCCAAAGCAAAGGAACATATCAGCAAAATAGAGAGGTGTCATCTGGAAGTGAATGATGTGCTATGCAGATCTTTGAAACAATCGAGAATTCTGCAAGATTAAATTCACTCTGGGAAATATGGTCTCAAAAATCTTAAATATTCTTTGGGAAAATTGATAAAGCCTTGTGTTTTCAGAATGAACCATAGGTGGATGGGGTCACAGGGGATGGTGGCAGGACTGTCCCATTGTCTAGTATAGATAGTATAACTCATTCAGTTTGTTCGCTAGTTAAGTTCTGTCTGAGACTTCCAGACAGAAGCAGAGTCATTTTATTGTGCAGCTTAAAGCCTGAAAAAAAATGCATGCATATGCCTCCTGATGACTGCCATTTCTTTCTTAACCTTCATGAAAGCTGACCTCCTATAGGTGGGATGACTTGATCCAGAAGTTTCATACTGGTACGCTTCCAGATCTTCTTGATAATTCCCCTCAGCTCCTCGTTGACTTGTTCAAAATTACCTGACCAATAGAAAAAACATAATAATGAGACAAAGGACATTACTGAAATTCGAGACAAGCAACATTTGGATTGGTAAAATCCCCCAATAACCAGAGTTAATGTAGCTAAATGACTAGTTCAACTACATTTTCCAGTAGTGGTCACATAGCGCAACTACTTTAAAATAATATAATGTTGCCAGTAGTGAACTTTTTTTGTCCAGTATGCATAGCAACCAAACACTACACAGCCTTATTTGATTTCTGTTGAAGAGGAAATTCATGCTCCTGGCAGTCCTATAGGACAATCTTATCAAACTGAGCCATTGCAGCAGAACGATAGACATACTATGGTTCTCCAGCAAGAGCAACAAGAGTTTTGTCATTATATACCTTATATCCATTTATATTCACATTAAGTTATAAATAAAGTGCTTTATTTTTTAAGAGGGTTTGTCATTTAGTGCTAAATTAAGGAATAAGGGGCCTTTGATTACAGAATTATATTATTTAATTTCACAGACAACACAGTTTTGTTAGTTCTGCCTGGGAGGGGACCCACAGTACTATTTGAAAAGTTAGGGAATCACCAAAAATATTTCTTAAATCGGGTCCTATGGACCGGACAATCCATCAGTGATGAGTAACCTAAGCCATGGCTAAAAGTCTGCATCACTTACTTCATTTTCAACCTTCATAATGTTCATAATATTCTTACATAAATAGATAATATCTGGTAGAGTTGACTACCTCCTGATTTAATGCACCTTTGTCTCGTCTTTGTCATTGTAACGACGCACCACCATTACCTATGCTAAGGACAGTATTTGAGATGTGATGTGTTGAAGGTGCCAAGAAGAACACACAATGGTATTGAATATATTTATTATTGGATTGTGGATGCTGGGACATAGAGTTGTTCCTCTCTTTCTCCCTGGGAACAAACCAATAGACAACTGCAGTGAGTCACGGATTGAACAGACCTGATTGTATTAATGTCTGAATGTGTGTATATATTACCAAGCTAAAGATTGCAACAACTCACCTCTTCCTGTTTCCTGTTTCCTCTTCCCAGGGTGTTTGGGCAAAATACTTCCCCGGGGGCTCGAGCACCCATTTATAGTTCTGGGAAATACCAACCATAGGAAGCAGGTAGGGGGGAAAGTGAAGCTATGTCTTGCTCTGTTCTATTTCATCCTTACTGACCGCCAGAGGCAGTGCTTAACACTGGATATCTTCCGTCTCGTGCACGCGCAGGTCGAGTCTTTATATCAACAAAGTCACCTATGACCTCGGATGACCCCCAGCCGGGTATAAGTTCCGGCGTCATCCTGAGATCAGTCCTTTTTCATGTTCTCGCTATGCAGGCTAAGTACTATCGTAGAATTAGCTAAAACTAAATTCGTCTGAAGTTAGACCTCAGGAGTTTGTCACTGGTAGCCTTGCGACCATCGGTCGGAGTTGCGGGTCTCTCGCCCTCCAAAGGCTGCGACAAGCTGTCCCTCTTAGGAGGGAACGGTGTGCTTCTACCGTTCGGACCATCGAGCGGGTGAGATCGTTTACATTGTTTTCCTATAAACAGGATCCCACGGTTGGCGGAGTGGTCTCGCTCTCGCTAATTGAGTGGCGTGCTAACGAGAGCGTGTCCACTCGGTGTGGCGAGACGCTACACTGTCGCGGCCGGCTTTCTGTGAGCTGGGCACACTGATTTTGACAGCTACCAGCTAACTATCTTACTAGCAGCTATCTAACTAGTGAAGAGAGTGGTCTCGCTCTCCTCTCACTGAACGGACTGTTTCTGACCTGTTTTGCACAGGACCTGTTTCACAGTAGCAGAGTGCTCTTGCTCAGGCTTACTGGTAGGACACCAACAACCACAGCTATCTGACTAGTGAAGAGTGTCCTCGCTGCCCTCTCACTGGCCGTTTTCTGACCTGTTCTCTAGCAGTCAGCAGAGCGCACTCGCTCAGGCTAACCTGGGGCCACGCTGATTCTGACAGCTACCAGCTAACTATCTTACTAGCAGCTACCTTACTAGTGAAGAGAGTGTCCTCGCTCTCCTCTCACTGAACGGACTGTTTCTGACCTGTTTTGCACAGGACCTGTTTCACAGTAGCAGAGTGCTCTTGCTCAGGCTTACTGGTAGGACACCAACAACCACAGCTATCTGACTAGTGAAGAGTGTCCTCGCTGCCCTCTCACTGGCCGTTTTCTGACCTGTTCTCTAGCAGTCAGCAGAGCGCACTCGCTCAGGCTAACCTGGGGCCACGCTGATTCTGACAGCTACCAGCTAACTATCTTACTAGCAGCTACCTTACTAGTGAAGAGAGTGTCCTCGCTCTCCTCTCACTGAACGGACTGTTTCTGACCTGTTTTGCACAGGACCTGTTTCACAGTAGCAGAGTGCTCTTGCTCAGGCTTACTGGTAGGACACCAACAACCACAGCTATCTGACTAGTGAAGAGTGTCCTCGCTGCCCTCTCACTGGCCGTTTTCTGACCTGTTCTCTAGCAGTCAGCAGAGCGCACTCGCTCAGGCTAACCTGGGGCCACGCTGATTCTGACAGCTAACTATCTTACTAGCAGCTACCTTACTAGTGAAGAGAGTGTCCTCGCTCTCCTCTCACTGAACGGACTGTTTCTGACCTGTTTTCCACAGGACCTGTTGGCACAGTAGCAGAGTGCTCACAATCAGGCTTACTAGTAGGACACCAATAACCAGTTACCTTACTTGTGAAGCGAGTGTCCTCGCTCTCCTCTCACTGAACAGACTGTTCTGACCTGTTTTGCACAGGACCTGTTGCCTCAGTAGCAGAGTGCTCTCGCTCAAGCTTACTGTTAGGATACCAACAATCACAGCTACGCTATTAGTGAAGAGAGCGTCCTCGCTCCCCTCTCACTGACTGTTCCCTGCCTGTTCTCTAGCCGTCAGCAGAGCGCTCCCGCTCACTTATCCCGCATCAATTAGTGTGGCAGGGTCCCTCCGGAGTCGTGGCTAGGTTTAACTCTGACGGCTGTAGGATCTGTATGGCTCCTCTCCAGCCTGAGGACGGCCATGACCTTTGCCCCTCTTGTCTTGGCCTCGAGCATCTGAGGGAGGGCCTCTCTGAGAACCCGTGCATGAACTGCACGCAGTAAGGGTTGCTAGACTGGCCGAGGTGGAACACCTGATGGGTGAGGTTAACCTCCCCCCGTCAGGGCATCCGCATCCAGCCCAACCTACCCGTTTTTAAACGGCAGGCCCCAGGAGCTGCATGGGCTCCCCCCAAGAGGGCTAAGCCCGGCATGCTGGCTTCTAGAGTGGATCTGCTGACTGCCGAGGTAGCTCAGATGAAGTCGCTTCTCCTGACCCTCCACCCTAGTGGAACCTCCACCAGCTAGTGCTTTCTTCAGGCGCGTTCCCGCTCCTGCCACCTTTTCTGTTCCTCCCTCCGAAGAATATCTGAGGGAGTTGCATGCATGCTGGAGAGACACCAGGGCTCTCTCCCATCCTACATCAGACGTCCGAACCCTGGCGGCCATAGAGGACGCAGCGAAATGTGGCCTTGAGCGTATGCCAGCCATTGAGCCAACTATCGCGTCCCTCATTGTTTCCCCTGAGGAGACTCTGTGGCTGGATGTCAGGTGCCCTCGACCCCAATGTCGGGTCACAGACGACCTGCTTTCCCGGGCTTTACGATGCAGCAGCGCGCATGGGCCGTATTGGTAACTATCTCTCCCATCTCATGCTTGCCCTCTCAGCTTCTCTGTAGCAGGCTACTTTCGATGCTTCTGGCATCAGCCTCAGTGATGCTTCACTGCAGGGGTTTGCAGTGGTTGGGCGCCTGATGTCCACTCTGGTTTGGACTCGCCGCCAGGTTTGGCTGCAGCCAGCAGCATATCAGCTACTGGGCAGCTCACGCTTCAGACCCCTGGGTGGTTTCCAAGGAACCCTAACCCAGGGGTACAAGCCTCAATTCCGACGCCAGCCTTCAGCCGGGTCAAGATGACCAGCATCACCGACCCGGCAAAAGCCCTAGCCCTGAGCCAGGAGCCAGCTGCGCTCCTGGCCAAAGGCGCAATCGAGGTGGTGAACCACCCCTTGTCACAGCCCGGGGGGGTTCTACTCAACCTACTTCCTCGTAAAGAAGAAAGGCGGTGGACTGGATCTGAGGGGACTTCAGTTCCTGAAAGTCTTACCGTTTCACATGCTGAGCACAGCAGACGTCCTTTGTGCCGTCTCCAGAGGAGACTGGTTCATGTCTGTCGACTTGAAGGATGCCTATTTCCATATTCCCACTGTGCCTCACCACAGACAGTTCCTTCATTTCGCCTTCCAAGGCCGTTACTTTCAGTTCAGGGTGCTTCCATTCGGACTCTCCCTCTCCCCACGAGTATTCACAAGGTGCATTGCTGCTGCCCTTTCCCCCCCTGCAATCACAGGGCATGAAGATACTCCTGGACGACTGGCTGATTTATGCGCCATCCCGGTTTCAGGCTGCACAGGACACTGCTCACCTTCTCTCTCACGTGGCCTTGTTGGGCCTCAGGGTAAACATGGAGAAGAGCTCTCTGAGCCCTTCTCAGAGCATAACCTTCATCGGTGTAGCTTTGGATGCGGTCACCATGAGGGCCTGTCCGTTTCACCAGTGTGCGGACAACATCCTCCACAGCCTTTCCCCCTTCCGAGGGGGCAGGCGGATGCCCTACATCCTCTTCCTTTCTTCCAGGCAAATTGACGGCTGCCTGGTCTGCTCAGGACCGCACGGCGCATGTAAATGTTCCAGAGCTACGGGCTGTGCACCTAGCGCTCAAACATTTCCTGCCATAACTTGTAAGGAAAGCATGTACTTGTTCGGTCGGGCAACACCCCGGCCGTGTTCCACATAAACCATCAGGGGGGCACCAGGTCTGCAAGGCTGCTACGGGTGTCCCGTGCCCTTCTGACTTGGGCGGCCCCTCGCCTGACCAGCCTTCGGGCAAGGTATCTACCAGGAGAATGGAACCAGGTCGCAGATTCCCTCTCCCGTCACAAGCCTCCATCGGGGGAGTGGCGGCTCCACCCAGAGGTGGTGCACAGCACCTGGGATCTCTAGGGGCGACTGTGGATCAGTGTTAAGTAGAGGATCAATGGTTTCGATTCCCAGCTCCGCTAGTCCATACCAATGTGTCCTTGGGCAAGACACCTTGGCACCTAAGCGACACCTTGCATGGTAGCCACTGTCATCAGTGTATGATGAATGCACTCATTGTAAGTCGCTTTGGGTAAAAGCGTCAGCTAAATGTAAGGTAATGTAATGTCTCTTCGGCAGGACAGAGGTAGATCTCTTTTCCTCGGAGATGTCGACCCACTGCCCCCACTGGTTCTCCTTGATGGAGAGTACCAGTCCTCTGGGTCAAGATGGCCTGGCTCACACGTGGCCAGAGGGTCTTCTTTATGCCTTTCCCCCATTTCCTCTGATCTTGCCAACGCTTATCAGAGTTATTCAACAGGGCCACAGACTTCTGCTGGTGGCCCCTTTATGGCCAGCCAGGACTTGGTCCTCCCTGTTGCACAGACTCTGCCGCGGGACGCCATGGCGCCTCCCCGGCAGGAGGGACCTCCTGTAGCAGCTAGGGGGTCGGATCTGGCATCCCGATCCCAGCCGCCTTCAACTGTGGGTCTGGCCCCTGGAGGGCCCGACCGGCTGCTGAGTGGCTGCACAGAACCAGTCAGAAAGACTATTCTGAAAGCCAGAGCGCCATCTACCCGTCTGCGGTAAGAGTGCAGGTGGAGGCTGTTTTCCGACTGGTGTGCGGTTCACAACAGAGACCCAGTACAGTGCCCTGTGCCTGCGGTACTCAAGTTTCTGCAGTCCCTCCTAGATAAGGGCCGGTCTCCCTCTACCCTGAGGGTGTACGTGGCCGCTATTTCTTGGCAGCATGCTAAGGTTGACAATGACACGGTAGGGAGCCACAGACTGGTGTCCCTCTTCTTAAAAGGGGCTCGGCAGCTGCACCCCCAGAGCGCCCCGAAGACCCCCGCAGGGGACTTACCTGTGGTGCTGGACACCCTATGCTTGCCTCCCTTTGAACCTTTGGCAGAGGCAGAGCTGAGATGGCTGTCGGTGAAGACTGCTTTTCTCCTGGCCATCACTTAGTGGGCGAGCTACACGCCCTGTCAGTGAGTGAATCGTGTCTGAGGTGGAACCCAGAAGGCTCGGGTGTCACACTGTGGCCCAACGCAGCGTTTCTCCCGAGGGTGCTGAAACGCTCGTACCTCAACCAGCCTAGTTCTTGCACAGTTCGACCCCCCACCAGGTGAGGAGAGGTCAAGGCTACTGTGCCCGGTGCGGGCCCTCAGAGCTTATGTGGAAGCTACCGCAGTCATATGGCGGTCTGAGCAGCTCTCCATCTGCTACGGCGGACCTAAAAAGGGCTGTGCCCTTTCAAAACAGCGCCTGTCCCACTGGATAGTGGAGGCCATTGCCCGTGCATACAAAGTGAACGGCCGTGCTCTGCCATCTGGAGTGAAGGGCCATTCTACCAGGAGTGTCTCCTAATCATGGGCGACCCTGAGAGGCGTGCCCGTGGAGGATATATGTGCTGCAGCCTCATGGGCATTACCGAGCACATTCACCAGACACTACAAAGTGAACGTTGCCGCCCCTCACCCACTGGGTGTGGTTCTTCGGCCGAGTTCCTTTGCTTGAGCCGTACGAGGTAGGTACTTGGGATTCCTCGCGACTCTGTTGCTATAAGTCATCCAGTGTTAACCACTGCCTTTGGATGAAAGGATGAAATAGAAGGTAACTACGGTCCTATGAATCCTGGATGACCGCCAGAGTTTCTGGTCGCTTGGAATCTCGTGAACTCGCGAGAAGATTCCGTAGGACTGATCTCACAATGACGGCGGAACTTATACCCGGCTGGGGGTCATCCGAGGTCACAGGTGACTTTGTTGATATAAAGACTTGACCTGCGCGTGCGCGAGACGGAAGATATCCAGTGTTAAGCACTGCCTCTGGCGGTCATCCAGGATTCATAGAACCGTAGTTACCTTCGTAACTTTGGTTTTATTTAGATAAAATATGTGTAAGTCAGCTGAGGTGGTTCGGGCATCTAATCAGGATGCCTCCTGGGCGCCTCCCACTGGAGGTTTTCCGGGCACGCCCAACTGGTAGGAGACCCTGGGGAAGACCCAGAACACGCTGGAGGCATTACATCTCCCAGCTGGCTTGGGAACGACTCTCGATTCCCCCAGAACGAGCTGGAACATGTTGCGGGTGAGAGGGAAGCCTGGGTCAGCCTGCTGGGCTGCTGCCACCGTGACCCGACCCCGGATAAGAGGATGAAAATGGATGGATGGATGGATGGATGGATGGATGTATAAATAATTTATTCTATTTATAGGGATTGTAAATATTTGTAAATTAATATTGATATCTTTGGGTTGGTGGAATCATGTAGATATGTATTGTACATATATTGTTGATATATATACACTTACCTGTGGATGGTATATCTGGGCTAATTAGAGGTAGAAGGAGGAAGGAAGGAAGGAGTTCATTTTGTTTGTGTTGGGTGACTGGGGGAGACTGGTAGGAACTGGTCGGTGATGGCCAATCTTTGATGTGGTGTTAGACCATAAGTGTCAAACTCAAGGCCGAGTCCGGCCCACGAGAGGAATATGTCTTTGTTATTTTCTTTCTTTAAAAGTTTGATCTTTGATAGAGTAATGTGGGTTTCTTAAACCTAAATTAAAAGGATTTATGTTATAATACCAGAGAAATTATCTTTCATACATTTGTACATTTATATAATGTACTATATTTTTACACTTGAATAAACAATAATCAAATGTAGCATAACAATATGTTAGGGAGTAGTTACATTTATACAGTCTTACATAATGCTGATGTGGCCCAGGGTGAAAATGAGTTTGACACCCCTGTGTTATAAAATAAAGACTATAAAAATAAATTAAGCTTCATCTGAAACCTCTTCTAGACTCCTGAATTGCTCATTTACCTCCAAAGCCGCTTGGGCATGTTAACAGTCATGTTTCCTACATTATAATACAAACAGTACTTTATTTATACAACTACTCAACATGGAGTTTGTATTGTTCTTATTTGGTATCAGTGTTAAGGGACGGACTGGGATTTAGCCACATAACAGGGAAGAGTGGGTGGAATATTTTTAAAAACACCCACACAATGATTGTCACAGCCAATACGTCGCTGTAATCCAGTGCAAATCAGAGACTCCATTCATGCCAGTGTAAACACACACTGCTATAATGTTATCTGCATCTTCTGCCAGGTAACATTATTTATTATTATATACATTATTGCCACCTTGAAAACGAGACTGGATGACCACGGAGCCTAAAGATCCTTAGAAAGAGGACTTCATGAAAATTCTACAAATATGCACACTATCTACTGACACAAAGGTCTAATACCTTTAATAACTGATGTTGTTCCTACTTGGGGGCAGCAGAAACATTTTGTGATCAAAACATTGACGTATCATTTTTTAAGTTGATATGGCAAACGCGCCACCATTAGTCATTTACACACATCCGGCACTTGTGGAGCAATATCATATAATTTAGTCTCCACTAACTCCTGAGATTTAAAATATCTGTCTCTTTAGCTGCTCAATGTTCACCAGCTAGTCACTACCTGTGTTCGTCTGTCGTTTGCTGCCGAGCAGCTAGTGTACAATGAGTTTTTAGAACTTCTGGACAGAACAGCTGCCTCCTGTGACCAAAAACAATGTTATGAGAGCGTGAGAGTGAAACAAAAGACTAGACAGCTAAAAGTCACAAAGCTCCATAAAGGTGAGAGGAGCTGCAGGTTCATCTGACAATTAGCTCCATTTGCTTTTTTGTTTTTCAACAGGATTAAGGAAAAACTACAGGCCCAATTTCCATGAAACTTGGTGTAAGGGTGAATTCATTGGCCAAGGAATAGTCTTTACATTTTTGGGGCGGATTCCATTACTAATATAGGCTTTGCTGTATTACTAGTAATAGTGAGGCCGCATAGTAAAGATGGCCTCTGAGTTGATCAGTACTCGCTCATGTTTGCCCTTGAGACCCCTAGAAGGTTAATCTGATCATGCATGAGTCTACAGGCCATTGTCTGGAAATGAGTTTGCTCCATTTCCAACCCATATTCACTAAAAATGACGAACATAATATATGATACACATACAGTATTGAGAACACATACCTTCGGTCTTTATTTTCAGTGCAGTTCTAACAAGGGCAAACAGTGTGGCGTTGAAGGTGACTGTTCCATCACTGTTGAGAGGCATGTTCATGGAGACCAACCTCTGTTGAAACAAACACACAAGCAAGATAATGCAGAAACGTTACTCAGATCACATTTTATTATTATTTGCAAATGAGGAAAAGAAAATGTAATTGATTTTGATAAATGCATGTTCAGTTTGTTTTCAGTCAATTCGGCATTTTCTTAAAACAATAGGGGCCAATATGTACACTGAAAAAGGTTTTGCATGCTGTTATAATTCCCCCTGTTCATTCTGGTCATTAAAATATACAAAATCCAGTCATTCTGTGCAAAAATACATTCCACAACATACCCAAAGCTAAAGGTTTCAGTCTAGACAAATCAATTAATTAGTTATCTTTCAAAGTCCCACTCACACAAGTCTGTGACATGTTCTACAGATATAGACATTAAAAACTGTAGTAATGTTGCTGGTATGATAACAATATACTGTCAAATGATCATTCTCACAGTGTACTTAACAAAAGGGCGAGACCGTAAATCTCTAGATGTGATGCCACAAGCACCGTGGCTGCTCTGACCTGTTAACACATGTGCTGCTAACGCAGTATTAACCAGAGGGATGAATACAGCTGACAAGATATGTTTTAATGTTCCTATGAATGACTATTGTTTAAAGATAGACTCGAAAAATTATGAACTTCTTGCATGTATTTCGAAATTGCTATTTCTTGATGTACTTTTGTAATTCCAATATCAAATTTAATTGTCATGGATAAAACTTCTTTTTAAAGGGATTTCCCAGCACAAGGCAGGATTTGCCTTTGCATGATTAAAAGGTAAATAGACTTGTACAGCACCTCTCTAGTCTTCCGACTTCCAACCACTCACAAACACATTAGTTTGTTTCTTGTTTTATTTTGAATTCCCCTGCCTTTTGTGTCCTGTGTTCACTTCACTTCCTGCCTTTGTATGTTTTCCCACTTTTGTGATTGTCTGTACCACCCCTGATTGACTCCTCCTGTGTCTAATCACCTGCACCTCCCCAGTGTATTTAAACCTTGTGTTCCCTTGTTTCTGTGTTGGTTCATCTGCTTCAATTCCCTGTTTTGCTCTCTACTCTGCCCTGCTCCCTGCTCTGCTCCCTACTCTGCCCTGCTCCCTACCCTGCTCCCTGCTCTGCTCTGTTCTGCTCCCTGCTCTGCTCTGCCCCCTACTCCCTGCTATGCTCTGTTCTGCTCCCTGCTCTGCTCTGCCCCCTACTCCCTATGTTTCCCTGCTACCCAGTTTGGATTGCTCGTTCCTTTTCCCAATTACCTGATCTTGTTTTGCCCGTTTGGGTTTATCTTGGATTTTGTTACCCATTTTTTGACTCTCCTGCCTTGCAAGTTTTGTTTTGAAAATGTTCTTGAATATTAAAACCATCATTGATCATCCCTCTGTTTCCTCGTGTCACTGCGTTTGATTCCATCCCGTTGCCCTTTTGGCCCCCCTCGTGGTAATCGCGACATGTCATTCACTCGCACTGAATACACCGATGCTTACATGCAAGGTGCTGGTCTATCAGGACTAACTAACCATTCACACCAATTTATACAGCAATTTTAGGAGAACCAACCCGCCAATCTTCTGATTGAAAGACAACCCGCTCTACGTCTGAGCCACTGTCGCACCAAAGGCTTTTGCTATTTTAGTGTACATTTTCACCAACGGTAGAAGACGGAAATTATAAAGCCTTGTGAAAACAAAACAAATGTGGGTTGTCGGATAATACAGTTTTTGCACACAGTTGGTATAATCTCATTTTCCCTGCGCTGTCCAGCAACACAAGGTCATTTTCCGCTCGTTACATGCAAACTTCTGTCTTCACAGGACACAACTTGGGAAGGTTTAAGCAACAATAATACTATATAATAAATACTTAGGTTTAGGAAAAGGTCATAGTTTGAGTTAAAATAAATACGGAAGTGGCATTAAATAAGTATGCCACAAACGGCCGTCTCCTGGGGTAAACAAGATTTTATATAGTTTTGAATGAAGTGGTTTTGCAAGATATTTTGTTTGTGTATAGGAGTTTCAGAAATTGTCATTGTTATATCCAATTATTTTACAAGTATTTTAAATCCTTCTGGTTGGGTATTCTTCCTTATTTCTCTTGAGAATTTCAGTTTTCACAGTTTTTTCCTCCGCTCATTCAATACAATATTGCTAAAGCGTCAAGTTATAATGATATAGATTAAAGTACAATGAACAGCTTGGAGAGGGCGCATTTGTCCACATCTACTCCTTGAATTATAGATTTATATTGACCTAACCAGAGTTGCTGATTGTTGGGACGATGGAAATACTAACCAAGATGTGTTTGGTGAATTTTACAATGAGTGAACAAGACAATTACGCTATTCTTTGTTCGGCATTATGGACAAACTGAATTCCAAAAGGTATACGGTTGTATTTAAGGTTGCGTTTAGATGGAAGCATATTTAATTATGATGTATCATGATGGCAAGGCAGAGCTGATTAGGGAAATGGCAAAAGGTGTGTAGGTGGGAGAGGACGTCAGGAGGGCAGGAAGGCAAGAGAGTCGGAGGGCATCTGGAGTTTGGTTAGAAGATGACAGGCAACAGGGACAGAGAGCCAGGCCAGACAAAACAACAAAGAGACTATAAAGTCCTTAAAAAGGGTACTTTTAGTTATCACAGTTTTACAATATAATATATATAACAATATAATGCAGGCTACGAACTGAATCTAATATCTCTTGTCGCAAAAGCCATTCTCCTGTGCATTAGCCCACTAGTTTGACTGATCGATTGAAGATAACTGGAAAAAGAAAAATGGCTAATAAAATTATAACAAATTGTAACGGGGGTGGTAAGGACCCAAGAGCAGTAAGACGGACACAGTGAATCGTAGAAGAAGGCTTTATTATAGGCAGAGATCAACAGGAAAACTGTCTTGGATCCGCTCACGTAGAGAGACCTGCTCGGGGAAATGCCAAGCCGTCAGGGGAAAAAGCAGACAGAGACCGGAGGGAGCTGAGGCTAATCTCGTCAGGGACAAAAGGCTAGGGCGGTTTACCGGGGCAAAGGCAAGGCAAGAATCTCGTGGTCGGGGACAGAAGGTGGAGTCGTTTACCGGGACAGACGCAAGTTGGAGGAGTCCAAACAGTCAGGGTCGGTAACGGGAAACCAGTCCGAGGGTAAACGCTGGAAAGTTGGGCATAACGATCTGGCAGTGAGTGTGTGTTAGACTGTGGCTTAAATATTGCAGGGAGTAGGTGCAGAAGACTGGGCAGGTGATAGGGATTGAGTTGATGAGGTGGGTGTGACTAACAGGTGCAGAGAATAAGATGAATAGGTGAGTGAGTGAGAGAGAGTGGCAGGAGAGAAGGGAAGTTGAACTGTGACACGAATAGAGCTGCATGTTTTGGGAAATAAAATCTTCAAGATATAATTACCAATTGCTGTGTGTGGCTCATTTTCGTAGGGCATGGCATTTTCCAGTCTGGCTGATGTCTGGGAGTTGCTCTCACATGGTAATTGGCATGAAGCAATCCACAGACGAACAACCATGACAGTTCACAAGGAGAAATGGCCCGATTCCATTTTAGAAGGTAAAACCTTTTTGTTTATGCTCAATTTGGCTAAACTTTCAATGCCCTTTGTATCGTGCACTAAGCTCTTCATTCTGCACAGCTTTCTCACTGGCAAAGCAGACTAATGAAACCTGTCATATCTCATGAGAGGTAATGCAGAATTATGTTTCCCTTTGTCCAAACACTTTTATTCTTATGATATATCTCAAACTGGATTCACTGACACCACAATTCAAATAAATAAGAAGCATATCAAGACTTTGTTACTTCCAATAGAACAATTATCAATATTTGTGCAACACATTTTACGTGACAAAACTCTTTTTTTGTTTGTTTATTTAGTCCATTTCTGTGTATGTAAGTGGAGAGCAAGAGAGGACCCTATTGAAACTGTCATGTTTATTATTCTGCTATTAAAATCTTGTTTATCTCATTGTGTTGAGAACTAAAAGGACCAATCAACTTCTAAGGGGCGTGGCTTAATTTTCAGTCCACGTAACATCCAAATCACTTGGCCTGTCATCACCAAATGTGTAGCATATGTCCACATCGCTTCCTTTAACTTTCTCTGTCATTTTCATTATATTCAGTAAATTGCCCAATTCAGCATTTTAAGCCATTTTTCATCGTTTTCAGAAGTTGTACGTTAACAAACTCCTCCTACAGAATTCATGCGATCAACTTCAAATTTGGTCAGAATGATCTGAAGACCTTGATGAGGGAAAGTTATCAAAATGGTGAGTTGTCTTTAAACGGTCTTGACGTTGCGGGGCTCCAAGTATACGCCCATTTCTTGTGGTTCGCCACAAAAGTGGATGTTGCTGTAACTCCAAGGTACATTATCCAATTTGCCCCAAATTTCTTTTGCATGATGGTAGTTCAGGCCTGAGCGCATTTCAATGCAAAAAGTTTCACAATATAAGAGCGCCACCTACTGGCAAAAGAAAATGACATGTTTTATACTCTGATCTATTCCTCCTAGCAATTTCACCAGATCCCTCGAATTTTGTCAGAAAAGCCTTAAGACCTTGATAATGCTTCATTGTGAAGATTGTAAGAATTCGTTAAAGGGCGGCGATGTGGCTGCTCTGAGAATTTTGATCCTTCGCCGTGAACGAATAAACCGATGTAACTCGACTCCACATGATTAGATCCTTTACAAATGTCACATGTTTGATGAAACTCCAGGCCTGAAGACAAATGCAGTCCAATTTTGAATCAAAGTCATAGTGCCACCTACTGGTAACAGGAAGTTAAAGCCTCTATACTTTGGCCACTAGCCAACACCAGGTTGACCTCCATTCCTCGGGCAGGAACAGGCTGGTAGCCCCTCCAGACTACCACTCTTTCCTCACCGGACTGCTGACATCTTCCCGCTGTTATGCTGTGGATCATCTCGTTGATACACCTGGGTTGCTCATCGCTTCTCCTCTCACGTACAGCTGGCTCTTGGTCACAGGCTAACGCTAACTTAACGCTAGCGCTCCCCAACCAGACCATGCCGCCGCTGTACTCCACGTCAGATCTTCACAACTTCAATAACCACCTGCTTCCGGACTGCATGGACTACTTCGCTGAGGCCATCCTTCACACAGAGCCTCTGGCCGCATGTTTAGTTACAACTTCACGTCCCTAAACTCCATTCCATCCCTCTGGTCCTGTTGCAACCAAACTTCCTCGTTACGTCATCATAACAAACAACACGTGAATCTGTCCAATCTCCGTCCCCTTCCTCAGTCCTCACAGCCTATCACAAAGCAACGTCACCTGAAACTGGTTTTGCTCAACACTCGCTCACTCAACAATAAAAGCCTCATTCTGAATGAGTTCATAACGGACAGTAACCTTGATTTCCTCTGCCTCACTGAAACATGCCATAAACCCCTGGACTATTTCTCACTAAACCAGACTACTCCCACAGGATTCACATACATTGATGAACCTCGTCCTGAGGGTCAGGGAGGTGGTGTTGCTTCTGTTTACAGGGAGGACATTAAAACAACCACCATTCTCATTCCTGCCATTCATTCTTTTGAACATTTTGCCTTCAAACTCTCTGGTCCCACCCCTTTGGTAACTGCTGTTATCTACCCCGCCCCCCAAGCCAAACCCCTCCTTTCTCTCTGACTTTTAAGATTTTCTGACCCAGCTATGTGCCATCCCACCCTCCGTTCTCCTCCTAGGTGATTTTAACATCCACATTGATAACACTGACTGTAAATATGCCACAGAATTCCTGGAACTGCTACAATGCTTCAATTTCACACAACATATCAACTTCCCCACTCACAGCCGAGGTCACATCCTGGATTTGGTCTGCTCCACTGGTCTCACAATAACTCAACTCTCCAGCCTCAACCTCAATATCTCTGACCACTTGGCTATCACCATGGACATTGACATCCCTATCCCAAAAGCCAAGCGCAATATATCCTTCAGAAATCTTAAATCTATCTCCCCCACAACTATTTCAGCCTCTCTTGCCAGTACCATGTCTGCCTCCCCTCCCCCGCTGTCTGATAATCCCTCCGATCTTGTAAAGTACTTCAATAACACACTCTCCTCCTGTCTTGATCAGCTAGCTCCCACTAAAACCAAAACTGTCTCATTCACACACTCAGCTCCCTGGTATACTCCTGAACTCAACCATATGAAATCCTGTAAGCGCCAGCTTGAAAGACTCTGCAAGAAAACAGGTTTAACAGTCCATCTCCAAGCCCACTCTGACTACCTTCAACAATACAAAGACGCTCTAACCTTAGCCCGGTCCACCTACTACTCACACCTCATACACTCCGGCTCCTCTAATCCAAAGACTATCTTCTCCACAATAAACAGGCTTCTCAAACCCAGGGACAACACCTCCAAATCCTTCACAGTGGACAAATGCAACTCTTTCCTTTCATTTGTCAAAACAAAAATCGACAACATTTACAGCAACCTGAACACCTCACCCACCCTTTCCATCTCTCCACCTGCCCCCCCCCCTCCTCCACCCCTCAGCCCCTTTCTCAGTTCTCTCCTGTGTCCCCAATGGAGCTGTCAACCTTCACAACAGGAATGAGGAGCTCCACCTGTATCCTGGATCCCATCCCATCTACCCTCGTCAAGGTCTCCCAGCCATCTCACCACTCATCACAGTAATAATGAACTCCTCCCTCAGCTCCGGCTCAGTCCCCGACACTTAAACTGGCTGCTGTCACCCCCATCCTCAAAAAACCTGGACTTGACCCTGACACCATGAGCAATTTCTGGCCCATCTCCAATCTTCCCTTCCTGTCAAAAATACTGGAACGCGTTGTCGCTGCACAAATCAAAGCCCATCTCATCTCCAATGATCTGTTCGAGCCATTTCAATCCGGTTTCCGTTCACAGCACAGCACTGAAACAGCCCTTCTCAAAGTCACCAATGACCTCCTCCTCTCCTCAGACTCTGGTCACCTCAACATTCTCATTCTCCTCGACCTCACTGCAGCTTTCGACACCATAAACCACAACATCTTTCTCTCCCGCCTCGAGTCGTCCCTCAACATCACCGGAACTGCTCTCTCCTGGCTTAAATCATATCTTACAAACAGACAACAGTTCATCAGTATCAACAACTGCACCTCCTCCACTGCTCCTCTGTCTCAAGACGTCCCCCAGGGTTCGGTGCTTGGTCCTCTTCTGTTCATCCTCTACCTGTTCCCTCTTGGTAATATCATATGTCAACATGGTCTCCTCTTCCACTGCTACGGCGATGATGTCCAGCTCTACATCTCCACAAAGGCCATTACCACTGCTACTCACTCCCCTCTGGCCAACTGCCTCACTGACATTAAATCATGGATGCAAACCAACTTCCTTAAACTCAACTGTGATAAAACTGACATGATCATCATCAGTCCAAAATCCCTCTCTAAAACCAGCCACAACTTCTGCCTCACCATCGACAACTTCACTCTGTCTCCCTCCCAACACATCCGCAACCTCGGAGTCATGTTTGACAGCAACCTCTCCTTTGAACACCATGTCAAACAAATCACCAGAACTGCCTTTTTTCACTTAAAAATTATTATTATTATTAAAGAACTGTTTTTGATTGAAGCGGTTTGGATAATGGATGGATGGCCCATCTCCAATCTTCCCTTCCTGTCAAAAATACTAAATAACTAAATAATGGATGTTTTTGATTGTGACATGAAAATTCCATGCCACATTAAAATACTCTGATTTATTTCTGCCCTTAGTGCACTGGAACTGGAAGAACCACAAAGAGATGTATTCCTAACTACATTAGGATTGCCATGTGACACCTGAGATCAGGCTAAATGTTTTACTCACCTTGCAGGCAATACGATGTGGACAAAACTTGCCAAAACCCAGAGGAGGAGGTATTCTTCGAAGCAGAGTCACCACATCAAGGTGTTTAATACGCCCCCTGTAAGAAAGAATATAAAATTAAGGATTTTATACTGATACACACACAGACAGACGGTCTCCCAGAGCTGCGACAAAATGTTGCTTCTTTACGCAATTCCAAATGATTGGAACGGAAGCAGTCAATATTTAGGTAGAAGTGTAGACTTTCAGCTTTAATTCAATGGATATAACAAAAACACCACATTAACAGTTTAGGAATTGCAGCCGTTTTTACACAGTCATCCCCATTTTCAGAGGCTCGGAAGTAATTGCAGCAATTAACATAGTTGTGAATATGAGGATTATTTTTAATACTTTGAGGAAAATCCTTTGCAGTCAATGGTTGCCTGAAGTCTTGCACCAATAGACATCACTATGGTTGCATCACTACTGGAAAATGTAATCTCTCCAGCGTGTTCTAGGTCTACTGGGGGACCTTTTACCAGTTGGACTTGCCCGTAAAACCTCTAAAGGGAGGCATCCAGGAGACATCCTGATCAGATGCCCCAACCACCTCAGCTGACCCCTTTTTTACCGAAGGAGAAGCAGCTCTACTCCGAGCTCCCTTTGGATGTCTGAGGTCCTCACCCTATTTTTTATATATATATATATATATATATATATATATATATATATATGTGGTTGGGCTGAGCCCAACCACCCTTACGAAGGAAGCTCATTTCGGCCACTTGTAGTGACCAAAAGAATGAGAACGTGCATACAAGCATATTGAGAGCTGTCAATTTCAATCAGTTTCACGTTGCTCAGATGCAGAGAGACGGTGGGCTTTTAGAGAATAATTACCAGACCTCTGCCATGCTCCTCTTAGAAGCAGACACAGACAGACAAAAACACTCACGTTGCCTCAGGATCGTATTCTGCCCATATTTTCTTGAACTCATCCAAGTGCTGGGGGCCAAGGATGGACCAATCACGTGTCAAGTAGTCAAAGTTATCCATGATGACAGCCACAAATAGGTTAATGATCTGTGAAGGATGGAAGCGAAAATACAGCAAAAAAAATAACCCAGCAGCAGTGATGTAAAGTATAGAAACATTACAACTGTGAACGTTATTTTACCAAAAAGGCACAGAGCATGTAGAAACTCATGAAGTAGATGATGGCAAAGTTGGATCCACAGGTGCACTCTTCCCCAGGCAAGTAGTCCGACTTGGGGTCACACTTCTTCCCGTACATACACGCCAACATCACTTCGTGCCATGCCTCCCCTGTAGCACATCTGCACAACCAAGATATCAAAACTCACACTGAAAAGCCAATTTGTCCCATTACTCAGTCTGACATTGTTGTCTTGTTCAGCGTTTGATTGAGGAAAGGGATTCCATTTTGTGTTACTTAGTTTAAAATGGCCATAAAAAAATGCAGTATCAGATGAAGGCACGAACAGTGTTTATGAGAACAGGTTTAAAAGGCATGCCAACAGAAACACAAAACAAAGCTAAAGTACTCCAAGTAAAGTAATATGCATTTTCAGTGGAAACTGCTGAACCCTTCCTACACATCTTTGTCCGTATATTTAAACAAGAGGATTTGATTTAGGAAAGCCTGAGGGCTTGGAAAAGGTGAACTGGTGCTCATAATGGCCTCTGGACAGATGCTCCGGAAAGTCTGGAATTTGAAACGGAAAAGCAAATCAGCTCCAGCGCCCCGTAGCCCTGAATATGATAAGCGGTTTGGCTAATAGAATGGAAAGGGGCTGCAGTGTGGGGTTTGCTCAAGGACACTTGGACAAGCAGGAAAATTGAACTGCCAACTTTGCGTTTAAGAGCAACCCACTGAGCCACATCCTCCCCCTAAATGTCTTGGGTTTGCCTTCTGAAAGGTTTATCTTAGATAAGACCTGTCATTTTGAGCTTGGCATCCAATCACAAGTGACAATCTGTGAACGTGACATTCTCACCTCCCATAAAAGTGTATAATTATAATGAAAAACTGCGTGATCAATAGATAGTTGAGTGTGTGTGTGTGTGTGTGTAGTAGTGTGGATTTCTTTTTTTTTTTTATCCAAATGTAATACGAAATGTAATTACAATGCATGCTGTTGCTCTGTCCTGGGTGAGAGCATTAAAATATTAAATTCTATAACAAGTCAACTTTTCACAGCATTCTCTGAATTGAATAGCACCAGCTGTGGACAGACCACCAACCTGAATAACAGCAGCACAGCCTGTGGGAATGTCTGGAAGTTATTGTTCCTGTTGATGTATGTTCCGTCAACCAATGCAATTTTACCAAATATCTGCAAAAAAAAGTGTCATGTTATTAAAAACATCCACATAGGGTATGACAATTTTAATCTGTTTTGGGACCGCTCTTCCTCTTTTAAGAACGATGGTATTCACCTCATCAAGCTGGGTAGCCGCCTGCTCCCGGCTAATTTGCTGCACGCTGTACAATCCTGTCCACGCGACTGACTATTTGCTCTCCACACACTCACTCCTTCCTCCTCTTATACGCTGCCACCTCAAAGCACAGTTTCACTGTCTGGCATGAAGACCCGATCCCTTCCACTTTAGTCATGGCTTTTCTCCGGCCCTCCACCCGCTCCTCCTCTCGCTCATCAACTCCTCCATGTCTACTGGCTCCGTCCCCCCTGCCCTCAAACTCGCCTCAATGACACCCATCCTCAAAAAGCTTTGCCTTGACCCTGACATCCCAAACAACTACAGACCCATCTCTAATTTCCCACAAAACCCACCTGGACTTAACCAACTGTATGAACCACTTCAATCCGGTTTCAGATCTCATCACAGTGCAGAAACAGCCCTAATCAAAGTCACCAACGACCTCCTCCTCTCCTCTGATGGTGACTCTAGTCCTTTCCTGATGTTTCCCTGCCACTCCCTCAACATTCTAATCCTACTGGACCTCAGTGCAGCCTTTGACACCATCAACCACTCCATCCTCCTCTCCCATCTTAAGTGCTCCCTCCACATTACTGGCACAGCCCTCTCCTGGTTCAAGTCATACCATATAGTTCATTAGCATCAATAAATTCAAGCCTGATACAGCCCTAGTCTCTCAAGGTGTCCCACAAGGTTCGTTACTCGGTCCCCTCCTCTAAATCCTCTACACCAGTGGCCAAAAGTTTTGAGAATGACACAAATATATATTTTCGCAAAGTCTGCTGCCTCAGTTTTTATGATGGCAATTGCATGTACGCCAGAATGTTATGAAGAGTGATCAGATGAATTGCAATTCATTGCAAAGTCCCTCTTTGCCATGAAAATGAACTTTATCCCCAAAAAACATTTCCACTGCATTTCAGCCCCGCTACAAAAGGACCAGCTGACATCATGGCAGTGATTCTCTCGTTAGCATAGTGAGAGTGTTGACGAGCACAGGGCTGGAGAGCATTCTGATTGAGTTAGAATAACAGACTGGAAGCTTTAAAAGGAGGGTGGTGCTTGAAATCATTGTTCTTCCTCTGTTCCTCTGGTTATCTTCAAAGAAACACGTGCAGTCATCATTGCTTTGCACAAAAAGGGCTTCACAGATAAGGTTATTGGTGCTTGTAAGATTGCACCTAAATCAACCATTTATCGGATCATCAAGAACTTCAAGGAGAAAGGTTCAATTGTTGTGAAGACTGCTTCAGGGCACCCAAGAAAGTCCAGGAAGCGCCAGGACCGTCTCCTGAAGTTGATTCAGCGACGGAATCGGGGCACCACCAGTGCAGAGCTTGCTCAGGAATGGCAGCAGGCAGGTGTGAGTGCATCTGCACGCACAGTGAGGTGAAGACTTTTGGAGGATGGCCTGGTGTCAAGAAGGGCAGCAAAGAAGCCACTTCTCTCCAGGAAGAACATCAGGCACAGACTGATATTCTGCAAAAAAGTACAGGGATTGGACTGCTGAAGACTGGGGTAAAATATTTTTCTCTGAATCCCCTTTACAATTGTTTGGGGCATCCGGAAAAAGCTTGTACGGAGAAGAAAAGTTGAGCGCTACCATCGATCCTGTGTCATGCCAACAGTAACGCATCCTGAGACCATTCATGTGTGGGGTTGCTTCTCAGCCAAGGGAGTGGGCTCACTCACAATTTTGCCTAAGAACACAGCCATGAATAAAGAATGGTACCAAAACATCCTCCGAGAGCAACTTCTCCCAACCATCCAACAGTTTGGTGACGAACAATGCCTTTCCCATTATGATGGAGCACCTTGCCATAAGGCAAAAGTGATAACTAAATAGCTTGGGGAACAAAACATCGACATTTTGGGTCCATGTCCAGCAAACTTTGTTAAAACCAATACTTGTGTCATTCTCAAAACTTTTGGCCACTGGTGTACTTGGTCCCTTAGTACCTCCACTGGCTCCCCATACAGCAAATAATACAGTTTAAGATTCTCCTGATCACATACAAAAACCTTCACAACCCTGAACCCCTTCATACCTTTCTGACCTCCTGCACTGACACACTCCCACCCGCAACCTCAGATCTGCTGACGCCAACCTCCTTCCCCCCCTACTCTGTCCAAGCATTGGACCTGGGGGGCAGGGCCTTCTCCATTGCTGCCCCCTCTCCTCCTGCACCTCAAACATTCTGCATAACTCGCCACTTTCAAAACAACACTTAAAACTAATTTATTTAAATCTGCTTTTAACCTGTGATGCTATTTAAGTATGTTTTTGTTTTGTTTCTTATTGTAATGTAATCTCGTTTATATTGTTATTGGTTTTATTGTTTCTGTTTTTACCATGTAAAGTGCCTTTAGTACCTATACAAATTAAATGTCTTATTATTGAACAATCCGACATCTCCACCAACCGAATGTCTAGTCCAAATTAATATTTGGTCATGCATTTAGTTGGTAATTTGAGTTGTGTTTGGATTATGTAAAACTGGCTTATATATTCGTGTAGCCAAGACTTTGCTGTTTAATCTGATGTGCAACATCAATATATTCGTTCTTTATTAGTGATATGCACAGTCAGAAAAAAATCCCACTGTGTACAACATGTACGTTTTCTCCCAGACCCCTTTTATGGGGCCGTCGGGTCGAATTTAAGGGAAAATGTGTGCTCCTGATTGGAGGAGAATATTACCTTAGAGTCCAGTAGAGGGCTCCGCCTGTGCTTATAGAACTAAGGTTGCAATATCATAAGCTTTGTTGAAACCAATAGCTAACTGCAATCAAATACATATGGCATAGGTGATTAGTTACTAATCCACAACATCCAGCCAATCAGAAAATATTCAGTGGCCATAATATAATTAACAATAATGGGTGGTGCGTGTGTGTACCTGCATTCCAACCACAGCATATATAAAGAACAGCATGAGAATAAGTAGGGCCACGTAGGGAAGAGCCTGCAACACAATGAACAAGAGCACTGTCAGAGAGACATGGTAATACTAAATCACAGGCTGAATTTTGCTGAGAGATGATACTGACCTGAAGGGATTTGATGAAGGTCCACAGAAGATTCCGTATCCCCTCAGAGCGATTTAAAAGTTTCACAAGACGCATGACACGAAACAGTCTGAAGAATGTGACTGAGACGCTCATGTTCTCAGAAGACTTCTCAGAGAAACATAGGACAAATTGTACATCACATAGTGCTAATTCGTAAATTCCACAAAACTGGAATTCAAGAAAAATTAAAGCAACTCACCGCAATTGCTTGCATGGGATCCACTGCCTGCAGAAACAAATGTTTTTTGCTCTGACAAATGGCTTTAACAAACACACTTTTTGGTACATAAATCCAAACTGTTCTTATGCTCACATTGTAAACTTTAGTGTCAACACATTCACATCTGACCATTTCATGAAGGAAACTTTTGTATGAGCAGCAAAGCAATACTTTTGTGAGCTTGTTCAAACAAAAGAAGATATTCAACATGCATGTATTATGGTGCTGAGCCAAAGCTATAAATAATTAGCTCCAATGTCCAGTCAATTAAAGGATAACAGTGTAATTCATGCAATATACAAACGTATACATTGTCAGGGATAACACGACAAAGTCCAGGACTTAATTCCATCATGGTCCCTCATGGAAATGGTCTTAAACACTCATTTTCCAAAGCAGTACTTAAAAGCAAAGGTACGTGCACACAGTTTTGAGCTTCTTAACATCAGCTGTCCGTGATGCTGCATATTATTCTGAACACTCTAAAGTAACTCAGCATATTATCTATTAACTTAGTTTAATATGTGATTTACAGATGGTTAATTGTGCTGTCTTTAAGTCATGCTTTATATCAAAAACACAGTCAACAAGTGTTGTAAAGGACTAAATAGTTCAGTCAGAAATCAAAACTTAACATGCAGTTAAGAGTTTATAGCTTTCAGCTTGCTGCCATCAATGTTCTCAGGTGATTTTAAGCACTATTTCTTACGCATTAAATATAAAATAAAGCAATTAAACATCTCATAGGCTTAAATGTGTAAATGGGATTCAGATCATTAATATCTCATCAAACAACTATCATCTATGTAAAGATATAGAGGAATAACGTCTACCTGAGCAAAGTGAAGTCTCCCTCTGTATGTGTTTATCAGTGCTTCTCCTTGATTCGTTCACATAGCCAGCCGGCCGCATGCCTTTTTGTGAATGGGAGCGTGCCCCACTGGTTAGCTCATGACTGGCGCTATTCACTGCTCTCATATGGCAGTTACAGCTGATAACGCCGTCCAGACCAGCAGCGTGAAATGTAGCACTCACTCTCTGGTTCCCCCAAGGGTAAACACTGTTAGCTCTGTCAGCACCGTTAGCTGTCATGTTTCGTCTGTCATCTTTTCCTCATTTTATCAGTTATCAGTGTTTCCTGTTTTATTTTGTGTTACTTACCTCTCCTCTCGTTTCAGATCACTTCCTGCCTTTGTGTTTTTTCCCACCACTATTATTGTCTAACCCACCACTGATTGATCCCACCTGTGTCTTATCACCTACACCTCCCCAGTGTATTCAAACCCTGTCTTCAACCAATTCGTCTTCGCCCTCTGTGTCTAACGGTCCAGTGAATTCATAGTGTTATGTTCCTGGTTTTTTATATCTCTGCCTGTTTTTCCTCGACCACGTTTTTGACGTTGTAACAACTGGGGGCCACCATGTTGAGAGCCGTTAGGAGGCCATTGATATGATCTCTTATTATGCACTATTAAGAAGGCTAGTAAAATTGATTTTATGATCATTTCATGATTATCCTCTTAGCCTTACCATGCCTTTATGAAAGGGGCCCTGGCTTTTACACACCTTTGTCAGTACAAAACTTGTTTAGACAAATTCATGCAACATGTGAATTTCATGCAAAACTGAAGCAAGTGAATAGTTACAGTGCAGCCATGGAGACAGTAAAGTCCTCCAGAGGAGGCCAGTGCTGCCTGTTGGAGGGAAACACAAATTCGAGAAGTGATGTCATTGAGCAAAGAAAGAGAGCTTTCAGCTGTAAAGGTGTGCCTGTGGCAAAAAATAAGTGACAATGGGAGATGATGGCATGAACATGGGAAGCAGAGAAGAAAAACATTAATGTCACCATTCATAAAAAAAGATGGCCACATATGCACCATATACTGCATGTATTATCAATACTTACTGTATGCATTCTGAAGACTGTCAAATAACATCAATAACAGGAGCAATTCAACTCTTTTCATTTCATCTCAATTCTTTAAGGGACGACTGTGGTTTAGTGGTGAGCAGGGTCGTCCTTCAATCAGAGGATCGGTGGTTCGATCTCCGGCTCCGCTAGTTCATGTCAATGTGTCCTTGGGCAAGACACTTAACCCCAAATGTCTCCCGTAGCTGTGCCTACGGTGTGTGAATGGTAGCTACTCCTGATGGGCAGGTGGCACCTTAGCTCCTCCCATCAGTGTATGAATGGGTGAATGATGTCATGTAGTATTAAAGCACTTTGAGTGGTCTGAAGACTAGAAAAGATCTATACAAGTACAGGTCCATTGACTGCTGTTTTCAGCCTTTGTACTTTTATGAACTGCTCCTACAGAATTTATGCGATTGACTTCAAATTTACTCAGGATGGTCTTTAGAGATAGGATAAGGAGCTCGGACATCAGGAGGGAACTTGGAGTTGAGGCGCTACTCCTTTGTATCGAAAGGAGTCAACTGAGGTGGTTCGGGCATCTAATCAGGATGCCTCCTGGGCGCCTCCCACTGGAGGTTTTCCAGTAGTACAGGTCCATTTAAGATTCAATTATACTTCATAATTACCAACACTGCATAAAATGCTTTTGTAAATATGACCCTGGATTAGGATGCAAAGAAGGTCAACTGTCTTGAGAGACCTCATTCTTATGTTGTTACGCAAAACTCTTGCTCAATTTATTTAAAACCAAATATCCAAAATACTACATCTGGACCCCACACACACACACACACACTCTAAGTAAGGACCTTCATCCATTTAGCATACCAGAAACTACACACATTCAACAAGACAGCTTTTTGATAAGCTAAAAATAACATTTCCATACAACAAAACTACAGTGTAAATTGAGTTTCAAGGGAAACATATTTTGTCGTGTATTACATTTGCTTTTGATGTTTCACAAATAAGTTTGAATGAGTCTGCGGAAGTTGACATGGGGGAGGGGGTCTGGTGTTGAATAGGTCAAAAGACACAGGCTTTTCACCAGGAGACGGCTAACTGTCCAGTCAACTCAGTAGTTTTGTATCATGTTTTGTTTTGTTTCAATTTGAGAAAAAATATTTCCCCAGAAACATAATTGAGAGTGCAGTTTAGTTGTATGGTCTGTACTTTAGTCTGGTCTGCAGGTATATGAACAGAGGTTCCATGTCATGGACTGCATGAGAGTGAAGTCAAATTTCTCTCCAATCCTTTTCGAATTCTCAGTTCCCTTTTTTCAACTTTTTCAGACAAGCTGGTGAGAAATTGTCATGATAATAACACATGCAAAGGTGAAAACACCAACATTAAGTGAAATGCATTCCAAAAAATCCACAGTTTTGAGCAGCCTACCCAGTTCATACAGGAAGTCACAGAAATCTTTCACCCTGTTAGATCTGGTTATGTTCGGCCAGTTTAAATATGTGAACATATTATCAAATGGTGTGTGTGTGTGTGTGTGTGTGTGTGTGTGTGTGTGTGTGTGTGTGTGTGTGTGTGTGTGTGTGTGTGAAAATGGTAAATGTACGCTTTAACACTACATGTCATTCACACAACGATGGCACAGCCCTCGGGAGCAATTTGGGGTTAAGAGTCTTGCCCAAGGACACATTGAACCTGCTCCTCCTCTGAGCCACAGTGACAAAAACATAAATAAAGGGAGTAAGGCAATGGTACTCACATCAATTTCGCTCAGCATCACGTCCACAACACTTCCAATGACGATGACAAAGTCAAAGACGTTCCAGGGGTCTCCAAAATAACCCTTTGAGAAAACAACATAAATAGATGTGTCCTGGAATGTCACTCGCCATGATGTCAGTCGTCATGATGCATGTATGCATACAGGGTAATGCCTATGTTTCCAGGGTCCTTATTGTCAGACATTGGCATATTTTCGCAGTTCAAATTGTAAAACAATTTTAATGGTTAAGAATCCATTCAGTCTCTGAGAGATATCAATGTCCAAAGTCAATAAAACTGTCTTGCCTACAAATGTGAAGGTGTCTTTAAGATCTTTAGAATGTCTCCTTAATATGTCATAAAAATGTCACGGCACATCACGTGTGTGTGTGTGTGTGTGTGTGTGTGTGTGTGTGTGTGTCCGACCTAGCCTCCTCCCAGCTTCCTCTTGATTACAACTCACCTCACCTGCCCAGTCAACCCAGCTCCCTTCCATCAACTCATCACCCAACAGTATATCTACCCCGGCTCTTCATCCACTCTTCACCAGATCGTTGCCACACCTCAGTGGTATTCAGCTTGTTCTCGGCCGCTCAGTTTTTGATTCCTATTCTGAGTTTTTCACCTATTTTTCCTGTGCCAACAGTCTGGTTCATCTTCCCGGTTCCCCAGTCTGCCTGCCCTGCCTTGTCCTGCCCGGTTTTCACCCTCGCCCACCTGTCCCAGGATTCCCCGCTGTTCCCTGTACGTTTTTCCCCTTGGTGTCCTCCCGGAAATAAAACCCCATAAACTCACTTTTCAACAGTTCAGTTCAATGCTTTTGGGCTTAAACATTTTTCAGCAGGTAGTTTCCCTTTTCTGTATTTTCAGCAGTTTTTTAAATTTTTTCAAATCTTTCAGCATTCCAACGCATTTTCAGCATGAAATGCATTTTCTATTTTGATATATTAGTAATATGATAGCTGGGCGAAGAATCACACTCACTGTCTCTCTAGATTTAGCAAAGGTTGGTGTAGCTATATGTTTGTTTGCCCAATGATGGCCTTTCCTCAACATCATGGATGTAACTTTCAATCCACTTGATGTATCTCTGTTTGTATTCTTTTGAGGATCCTTACTGACTTATCTACCCATGTTCGGATGTTTCAACTCATGATGCACGGGGTCAGATGTATGTATATCACAAAATACATTTGTGAATCCTTCTGTATGCATTCATTAAAATTGAGGCTGACCTATACCCATCTGTCTCTGTCTCCCTCTCAATGTCAACCCAACCAGTCGAGGTGGATGGTTGCCCACCCAGAGCCTGGTTCTGCCCAAGGTTCACAACCCACTTAAAAGGATTTTAGCCCCAGTGCTTGCTGTTGTGGCAATTTATCAGTATGTTCTTTTCGATGTAACTTGTATCGCTTAACTCTGAACATTGTGTGCATGCAAACAAACAAAGGTAGCCTCTGTCTGACTTGCTGTTATCTTATGGTTGTGGAGAGCTCATAACCTTCACTTCCTTCACAAAACCAGAAACAGCAGCACCTGTCAAGGCCTTGACATCTTAAAAAAAGGGAGTACTGGACAATGTAATAAGTTGAATTTTGACTTACCTTCGCTTTGAAGGCCATAAGTTTAAGGACCATCTCCACAGTGAAGAGCACAGTGAAAATCACGTTCAGCATGTCAGACAGGTGAGTTACGTGGTCTGACTGGTTACAGTGCTGTGGGTTGAAAAGGAACAGATCGACAACTGCATCAATATAAAGTCAGACAGAGTGATTGTACTTGTATGATAGCACTAGCTAAGATGACTTGTAAGTTAACACTAGCTAACATCTGGAAAGAGGTTCAGCAGCATCTGGGTCAGGACTACATGACTGGCTAACAGCTTTTTCCTAAAGTCTTTTCTGCCCTGTTCACATGTTTGGACTTCACATAGCTTGGACTTTGTTGCCTCTCACCATCCTGGAACTTGAGCAAATCATTTACAGTACATACTCATCTCAAGTCCTGATAGCATCCCCAGTCAACCTTGTATTGAGTGTGGATGCTGTTTTGAGTTTTGAATTGTGTGGAGAGGTCTCAACAATAGAGGCTGCCATTCATCGTGAATGGAACGTCTAAATAGCAGCCAAAGTCTGTAGCTTTGATTAGAGGTAACTGAATTCTTTACTCCACCCCATGCCAACCGCTGCAGATTCCCTCCCTAACCTTTGTCATTCACACTAACAGAGATACACACATTGTACATTGGGATTTTATACTCAGAGCAGATTATAAAGTAGATAAAGTTTTTCTTTGTATATTTTTATCCTTTAGAACATTTAAAAAAAAATATTTTCCAATGTAAGTATTTTTTTATTTATTCAAATCATATAGATTAGTTACATTTTCATTGTGACATGAAAATATACAGAATGATATTCAGAAGGGAAAACAATGTTTAAAACAACAAACAAAATCAAAAAACAAATGAGACAGCCATTTAAGACCCTTAAAATCTGCTAATTACTGTTCCATTGCTGAACAACAATTTCAATATATAACAGGGAATTATCCCAGCCCTGGTGAGATTTCCCTTTTGGTATCATTCACTCTGACTATCATGTTCTCAAAAAAAAGCCTTAGTCATCATCCTTGGCCATTCTATATTCTAATCTACGTGGACTCTCCACATATCATAAAATAAGTCTAGCTGCTGTAATAAATCCAGAGTTACAAAAGCAAAGTTTGGGCTGGCTAGCCCAAACTTTGCTTTCGTAACTCATGGAGGCAACAGAGACCTGTCTGTGGGGATTCTAGAATAATTTGCCCCATCTACTCATCAAGCTTATCAAATACCTTCTTCCACAGAGGGAGCACTGTAACTACACTTCTAGCACTTACTATCCTGGGTTAGACACATTCTATAGAGTTTGTGAGTCAAATAATATCTATTAGAAATACATATAACTATGAACCTATCTCTAAGATCCTTGAGAAAGCAGTCGGAAATCAGTAGTGACTTTTCTCCATAACAAAACGACAATACAGTTTATTTGAGGATTTTCAGTCAGGATTTAGAGTGCATAATAGGCCAGAGACAGCACTGGTGAAAATGACAAATGACCTTTCCACCATCACATCCTTTTAAAGAGACTGGAACATTTAATTGGCATTAAAGGAACTACAATAAGTGGTTTTGGGCCTATTGATCTGTAAATAGTCCATGAAGTGTCCCTTATGGTTCTGTGCTTCTATTCTGTCTTACATATGCTTTCTTTAAGCAATATTAATAAAAAACACTCCACAAACATTTATTGTTATGCAGATGATACCCAATTATATATATCAAGCAAAACCAACCAGCTAACTCCAAACATGCCTTAAGGTTAAGTTATTGTATTTGGCCCCAAACACTTCAGAAACTGATTATCTCATGATATAGTTTCTCTAGATGGCGTTGCCCTGGCATCCAGCACCTCTGTAAAGAATCTCAGAGTGATCTTTGATCAGGATGTCCTTTAACTCACACATAAAAGTAACTTCAAGAACTGCTTTTTTTTCACCCATGTAACACAGCAAATAAAGCACATCAAGTCTGAAAACGATGCAGAAAAACTATTCCAAGCATTTGTTACTTCAAGGCTTCTAGCACCCAATAATGTAATATTTCCAAAAAATGTAATAACGCCTGAAAATGCAATGACTTGACCAATAATGCAATAAAAATGGCCTGTCTGATATGTATAATATATAAAGTTAAATTGGGCGGAACGTGCCATTTAGGCATTTATTCCATATCTTTATCAGAAACCGTACCAGTGACGCCAGGCACCACATTAATTGCACTAAAGTCCCTACAAGTCAGCTTTTTGACTCACTAGTAAGACTGGAAAAGAAGACTTTTGTTAAGGCTGACCCTACAAGGTTTTATTACCTAAGCTTTCCAGTTTTACAAGCATTGTGAATAATGCCTTCAGAAAATTAAGTCTTGATGCAAAATAACATGAATTGATATGCTACTCATAGTCTTAGTTAGTCTTTGTATTTTATGTATATATTTTTTTTTCATCTACCTCAGAGTAACAAACTCACTTTATTTGTAAACTATTCACAAATTGACTATTAACTGTTTTGTTTGCACTTGTTCTTATCTTGTTCTATAGTCAAACACAACTCATCTTACCTTATTGACTCACTATACATATGTTGTGTCTTCATACACTAATTGTGCAAAGTTTAGCAAATCTTCAAATTTTTATCTGAGTTTATAAAAGTTATGTACAGTTATGATAACCGACTCTTTTTATAATCCTTTTAGAGATAAAGACGAGTATACTAGAGGAAGCCAAACCTGCCCCAGAGTGAGAGATGGAAGAATGTGATTTCAACATGCTATCAAGATGCAGAGATGCCCACAGAGGAACAGCTGCCCCATACACAATCTTAAGTCAGGGAATAAAATAATCTTAGATAGAAATATTAATAAAACAGATCAATAAGCGTATAGCTAAAGATCTAAATAAAACATTAAAGCTGCAAGCAGCGATGTACGGGTCCTCGCACCTTTGCGCACGTCGGGGGTGCTGGCGGGATGCCGGCTCACGCGGCCGAGAATGTCTGCGACCATCGGATAACGCGACAACATGAGGAATTCATGTAAAACTCAAAATGGCCGGCTTCTGATACGGTTTGGAGCATGGTCCCAAGAGACTTATTTGTAAGTTTACATGTGTTACATAAGCCTACCAAATTTTGTATATTTTTGTCAAACGTACTGCGAGGGCTGCTTTGTCGAATTTTGTCGAACTTTTGTTGACATTTTGTAGGGGGCGCTATCGAGCCGATTCTTAATTTTGAAGCATTCCAAACATATCATATAACTACATTTAGGTCATTAAATGTGTGTGCTATGTTTTAATCTGTTTTGAGCATGTTTAGCCCCTCAAAAACATATTTGTTTTTCATGTCGAAGAGGGAGTTGCTACGGCAACCGACTTCGACGAAACAACAAGATTTTGATAACTTTTAATCACTAAGGTTTTTACATTGTACTGACCAAATTTGAAGTCTATCTGATGATTTACCTAGGAGGAGTTCTTTCAAATAAAGAGCCTAGAAATGTTAGGATCCCTGTCTGCTTCTACCTACAGTTTACACCTCCGCCCACTTCCACGCCCCTCTCTTTTGGCTTAGCTGTGGCTCATCCCGGTGATCGCCGCCAGCTGGCTTAAGTACCACGGCGTTTCCCTGTAATGTTGTCAGTCCGTCCCGTTTCCAGTCTGGTCACCCCACGTGAGTCTGAACCGCCTTAGCGTGAAGATCCTTGTTGGTCCTTGTTTTTACTGTGTTGGACCTCAGAGCTCCACACAGAGTCCCGTCATCCTGTTTGACGGGACATCCTGGAAAAGTCCCACAAAAATCTAAATGGATGACTTGTTATATATATGTCAAACGTACTGCGAGGGCTGCTTTGTCAAAATGTTGTATGGGGCGCTATCAAGGAACATTTCCACTCTGAAGCATTAAAATCATGTCTGGTAAGTATTTATGACTTTAAATGTGTGTGCCAAGTTTAGTTACGTTTCAAGTATGTTTAGTCCCTCAAAAGCACCTTCGTTGTTGATGGCGAAGCATGGGTCGCCACGGCAACGGCGTTACACGAAACCTCAAAAGCTTTCTGAGCTGGCATTATGAACTTCTTACATATGTGTGGTAGTAATTTGATATCGCTCTGATTTACCTACTAAGAGAAACAGGCCAAAGTATAGAGGCTTTAACTTCCTGTTACCAGTAGGTGGCGCTATGACTTTGATTCAAATTGGACTGCACTTGTCTTCAAGCCTGGAGTCTCATCAAACATGGGAAATTTGTAAAGGATCTGATCACGTGGAGTTGAGTGAAATCGGTTTATTCGTTCACGGCGAAGGATCAAAGTTCGCAGAGCCGCAACATCGCCGCCGTTGAAACGAATTCTTCCAATCTTCACCGTGAAGCATTATCAAAGTCTTAAGGCTTTTCTGACAAATATTGAGAGGGATCTGATGAATTTGCTTGGAGGAATAGATCAGAGTATAAAACTTGTCATTTTCTTTTGCCAATAGGTGGCGCTCTGATATTGTGATATTGCGCTCAGGCCTTAACTACCATCATGCACAAGAAATTTCGGGCAAATTGGATAATATACCTTGGAGTTACAGCAACATCCACTTTTGTGGCGAACCGCAAGAAATGGGCGTATACTTGGAGCCCTGCAACGTCAAGGCCATTCAAAGACAACTCGCCATTAACTTTTCATCATCAAGGTCTTCAGATCATTCTGACCAAATTTGAAGTTGATTTCATGAATTCTGTAGGAGGAGTTCATTCACGTACAACTTCTGAAAATGATGAAAAATGGCTTAAAATGCAGAAATTGGACAATTTACTGCATCGCCCCCTAGTGTTTGAATATAATGAAAATGACAGCGTAAGTTAAAGGAAGCGATGTGGACATATGCTACAAATTTGGTGATGATAGGCCAAGTGATTTGGATGTTACGTGGATTGAAAACTAAGACACGCCCCTTAGAAGTTGATTGGTCCTTTTTGTTCTCAACACAATGAGATATCAACAAGTTTTTGATAAGTTGCGATGACATTGAACCAATAATAAAGCACATAACTTTTTGTAAGAATCGGAACCAGCGTTTAGGAGGATTTGGAAATATGTTTTTCACAAAATTCAAAATGGTGGAAAATCTAAGTAAATGGTACCATGTACCTTTTTTGTAGAGCAGACGGAACCGGACATGTGTGTCGAATTTCAAGTCAATTGGTGATTGGGGGCGAATTTCATTGGCTTTCTAAAGAGAAGAAATTCTAGGTGGCGCTATCGAGACATTTCTTTCTACCCAAATGCGAGACTCCTAAAATATCAAATTTTTCACCGGTCCTGATATGCATGGCAACTTTTCAGATATGATAAAGCCCCCAAAAAAGCAGTTAGCTTGCATTATTATTATTATTATTATTATTATTATTATTATAATAATAATAATAATAATAATAATAATAATAATAAACATTCCAATTTTTCAAATAGGGTCCTCTCGGACCGACTTCGTCGGTGCTCGGACCCTAATTATATAAAGGTGCTTCTCAAACTCAACTTCTTAATGGTGCATAAATCTTTTGAACTAAATGTAATGTTAAAATGCCAATCGACAGATTTAATTGAAAGTCTGAGTCACTGATTCTACCTGGTAAATGGACTGTATAGCGCTTTTCTAGTCTTCCGACCACTCAAAGCGCTTTAACACTACATCATTCACCCATTCATACACTGATGGGAGGGGCTAAGGTGCCACCTGCCCATCAGGTCTATCTAACGGGAGCAATTTGGGGTTAAGTGTCTTGCCCAAGGACACATCGACATGGGCTAGCGGAGCTGGGGATCGAACCACTGATCCTCTGAAGGACGACCCTGCTCACCACTAAGCCACAGTCGCCCTAAATTACTGGTCACATGTAATCCTTTTCATTTAATTTATGGTTCCTCTTTATTCATTGTACTCTTCATCATATTCTTTATTAATTTTGTTTGTTCATTTATTTTCTGTTTCGTAGTTTAGTTATGTGGTTAGTCCATTAAATATTTAATTTATAAAGAACTTAATCATTTGATTGTGTGTACATGAAATAATAGCTTACTGTATCATGAGTAGAACTCTCTAAAAACCCTGAGATTAAGATTTCATTGATTCATATACAATTTTGTTTTCCTATTTTTCCAAAATTTGGTGGCATCCTAAATTTAATCTAAAGTTAAATGATCTTACTTATAGTAATTATGTCTTATCGCAGAATATGAGTACCATTACTGTTTTTATACTAATTTATGGGTTTATGATTCATAATTGAGCTAATAACTGTTACATATTTTGATATTAAATATTATTCATTAAAACTGCGACAAGCAATAACGCTACAACACCCATACTAATGTGTTTAGCAGTACGGGTCTTTATTAAACACTGCTCAAACCCATCATTTGAAAACTTCTCTGACATCATGTAGGAGGGTCTCAAAGAGATGGGAGCTAAAACAAATAGCATAGAGGTGCTGCAGCATATATGAGAGAAACTATAACATTTCAGATACATTTTGATTGTGGCCGATGCTCGGTCCCAGTCATCAAGTCCTAGGGGACTGCTGAGTCACGGACTGCTATGGTGATTGTGGCCCCCTGATGGAGTGGACAAAGGAGGGGCAGTGAGGTCAAATACACATGCACCACTCTCTGAGCGTCCACACGAGTTTTAGAGCACTGAAAACTCTGACTCTGAGGGACTCTGAGAACCTCCAACAGGCACCGATCTCTACGTGATCTCTGACGTACTACGGTAAACGTATTGCCTCACTTCCGGTTGCCAGCGTGTCTGTTGTCCGATAGCTTACTTTCACAGCTCCAGCTAAACTGAGTTAATTGTGTGATATTCTTCAGTACAAGCGGCTAAATTACCTGCTGTACATCTTAAACACTAATATCAACTTCTTGTAGCGGCTTCTCGCTTAATCCTACAGTTCTATTTACACTTTGTTTGGTTTCTCTAACGGTAGCCACCGTACTCTAGCTCAGCAGCTAGCGATGGCTTCCCTCTCTCCCTCCCCTTCTCCCCCTTGCTCAGTGTGTCACATGCTTAGCCAGTCCTCTGCCTCCCTTAATGATAACGGTACATGTAATAAGTGTAGTTTGTTTGCTAGGGTGGAGGCGAGGCTCAGTGAGTTAGAGGCACGGCTCCGCACCATGGAAGCTCAGTCGTTAGCCACAGTAGTTAGCCTGCCCCCTCCCATAGTCGGTGCGGGCCAACCAGCCGTAGCTCCAGCTAGCTGTTCCCTGGCAGCCCGCGAGCAGCCGGGAGGCTGGGTAACTGTCCGAAGGAATCGGAAGTCAACGCAGAAGCACACGGTGCACCACCAACCTCTTCACGTTTCTAACCGGTTCTCCCCACTCGGCGAGACACCCGCTGAGGAACCGACTCTGGTTATAGGTAGCTCCATAGTCAGAAACATGACGATAGCGAAGCCAGGGGTCACAGTCACATGTATTTCGGGGGCCAGAGCGGGCGGCGTTGAGTCCTATTTAAAACTGCTGGCTAAGGATAAACGTAAATACAGTAAGATTGTAATACACGTCGGCGGTAATGACTCCCGAATCCGATACTCGGCGGTCACTAAAATTAATGTGGCATCGGTGTGTTCATACGCCAAAACAATGTTGGACACCGTAGTTTTCTCTGGCCCCCTCCCAAATTTGGTCAATGATGAGATGTATAGCCGCAAGTCATCATTCAACCGCTGGTTGTCGAGGTGGTGTCCAGCAAACAATGTGGGCTTCGTTGATAATTGGGAGACTTTCTGGGGAAAACCTGATCTGATTAGGAGAGACGGCATTCATCCCACGTTGGATGGAGCGGATCTCATTTCTGCAAATCTGACCAACTTTGTTTGGGGACCAAATCCATGACAACCCAGAGTTCAGACCAGGAAGCAGAAGCAGAGTTGTAGTCTTACACCCTTCTCTGCACTTCCATTAGAGCAGTTACCCACCCAAAACTATGTAGGGACTGTGTCTGCCCCACGGCCACTTAAATTAATTAAATCAAAAGCAACCAGAAGAGGAGTTGTACAAAATAATCTCATAAAAGTTAACACCACCAGCGCAACAGTGCAACAAAATAGGAGAATTAAATGTGGACTCTTAAATCAGATCTTTGTCATCTAAAGCTGTTTTAGTAAATGATTTAATATCTGACAATCACATTGCTCTATTCTGTCTTACTGAAACCTGGCTGTGTCATGAAGAATATGTCAGCCTAAATGAATCAACTCCTCCAAGTCACATTAATGCTCACATTCCTCGAGGCACCGGCCGAGGAGGTGGAGTAGCAGCTATCTTTGACTCGGGCCTATTAATGAACCCTAAACCTAAATTGAACAACTCATTTGAAAGCCTTGTTCTTAGTCTTTCACATCCAACCTGGAAAACAATACAGCCAATTCTATTTGTTATAGTGTAGTGAGTTTTTACCAAGTTTAGTTCTTAAAACAGATAAAGTTATTATTGTAGGTGACTTTAATATTCATGTGGATGTCGATAATGATAGCCTTAGTACTGCGTTTATCTCATTATTAGATTCAATCGACTTCTGTCAGAGTGTACAGAAACCCACTCACTGTTTTAACCACACCCTCGACCTTGTTCTTGCATATGGCATTAAAATAGAACATTTAATAGTTTTTCCACAGAACCCTCTTTTATCAGACCATTACCTAATAACTTTTGAGTTTATACTACCAGAGTGTACACCGTTAGGCAACGTTTCTACACCAGATGTCTATCTGACAGTGCTGTAACTAAATTTAAAGAAGCGATTCCATCTGTATTTAATTCACTACCATGTCTCAATATAATGGAGGACTCCTGTACTAACTTTGGTCCGTCCCAGATTGATCATCTTGTCGATAGTGCTACAGGCTCACTGAGATTGACACTAGACTCAATAGCTCCTCTAAAAAAGAAGATAATAAAACAGAGGAGATTCGCTCCATGGTATAACCCTCAAACTCGCAAAATAAAACAAACATTGCGAAAGCTTGAAAGAATATGGCGTTCCACCAATTTATAAGAATATCGGTTAGTTTGGTGAGATAGTCTTAAAACATATAAAAAGGTCCTCCGTAATGCCAGAGCAGCCTATTACTCATCAATAATAGAGAAAAATAAGAACAACCCCAGGTTTCTCTTCAGCACTGTAGCCAGGCTGACAGAGTCACAGCTCTGTTGAGCCGTGTATTCCTATAGACCTCAGTAGTAATGACTTCATGAGCTTCTTCAATGATAAGATTCTAACTATTAGAGACAAGATTAATAATCTCTTGCCCTCAACCAGTGCCGATCTGTCCTTGGAGGCAGCTATAAGCCCTGATATATGTATGGACGGCTTCTCTCTCATCAACTTTAAAAAATTGTCTTCAACAATTTCCTCTTCTAAATCTTCTACCTGTCTCTTGGACCCCGTCCCGACGAGGCTGCTTAAAGAAGTTTTACCTTTGATTGGCACCTGTCTGCTGGATATTGTCAATCTGTCTTTACTAACAGGCCATGTACCACAGTCTTTTAAAGTAGCTGTCATCAAGCCTCTTCTCAAGAAGCCCACTCTTGATCCAGAGGTGTTGGCTAACTATAGACCGATCTCTAACCTTCCCTTCCTCTCTAAGATCCTTGAGAAAGTAGTTGCAAATCTGTTATGTGACTTTCTACATAACAATAGTTTATTTGAAGATTTTCAGTCAGGTTTTAGAAAACACCACAGCACAGAGACAGCACTGGTGAAAATTACTAATGACCTCCTAATTGCATCAGATAAAGGTCTTGTCTTGTTAGACATTAGTACTGCGTTCGACACCATTGACCATCACATCCTATTACAGAGATTAGAACATTTGATTGTCATTAAAGGAACCGCACTAGGCTGGTTTGAGTCCTATTTATCGGATCGATCTCAATTTGTATATGTAAACGATGAATCCTCGATGACCACCAATGTCAGTCACGGAGTTCCACAAGGTTCTGTGCTTGGACCAATCTTATTCACCTCATATATGCTTCCTTTGGGTAATATTATCAGAAAACAATCCATAGACTTTCATTGTTATGCTGCTGATACTCAATTATATATATCGATCAAGCCAGACGAAACCAACCAGCTTGCTAAACTTCAAGCATGTCTCAAAGATATAAAAACATGGATGACCTGCAACTTCCTGATGTTAAACTCAGACAAAACTGAAGTTATTTTACTAGGCCCAGAACACCTCCGAAATCAACTATCTAATGATGTGGTTTCTCTTGATGGCATTGCCCTGGCATCCAGCGCCACCGTAAAGAATCGCGGAGTTGTCTTTGATCAGGACTCGTCCTTTAACTCTCACGTAAAACAAATCTCAAGGACTGCATTTTTTCACCTACGTAACATTTAAAAAATTAGACACATCCTGTCTCAAAGCGATGCAGAAAAATTTGTTCACGCATTTGTTACTTCTAGACTGGACTACTGTAACTCCTTATTATCAGGCTGCTCTAATAAGTCTCTTAAATCTCTCCAGTTGATCCAGAATGCTGCAGCTCGTGTACTAACAAAAACTAAGAGAAGAGATCATATTACTCCTGTATTAGCTTCTCTTCACTGGCTCCCTGTAAAATCCAGAGTCAAATTTAAAATCCTTCTCCTCACCTACAAAGCCTTAATTGGTGAGGCACCATCATATCTTAAGGATCTCATAGTACCATATTTCCCCACTAGAGAGCTGCGCTCACTGAATGCGGGGCTGCTTGTGGTTCCTAGAGTCTTAAAAAGTAGGATGGGAGCCAGAGCCTTCAGTTATCAAGCTCCTCTTCTATGGAACAAGCTTCCACTTTCAGTCCGGGGGGCAGACACAGTGACCACATTTAAGAGTAGACTTGTTTCCTCTTTGATAGCGCTTATAGTTAGGGCTGGCTCAGGTTTGCCCTGGTTCATTCTTTCCAGCCCCTTGATATGCTGCTATAGGCCTAGACTGCTGGGGGACAACTTAGAATACACTGAGCTCCTCTATCCTTTTCTCTCTCTCCTTCTGTATGAATTCATGTTCTATCAATGCACATTACTAACTCTACTTCTTCCCTCGGAGTCTTTGTGCTTTCTCGCCTCGTAGGTTTCCACGAATCGTGGTTGCATCTGGACCCTGGTCCTGCCTCCTGGTTCCTTCTGTGGAACTGCTGACGCACATTCTTTTCTATTTTACCTTATTATTTTACCTTATGAATTCATGCACCATAAATGCACATTACTAACTCTGCTCCATCCCAGAGGTCTTTGTGCCTTCTCGCCTCGCAGGTTTCTGTGGATCGTGGTTAAATCTGGAACCTGGTCCTACGTCCTGCTGTGGTCTTCCCCGTCACCTACTGCTACTATTACATGAATCATTTCTGTCATGTGAATTGAACGTGCTGTAACTCTGTTATGCTGTTCATTCTGTACACATGACATCTATTTTCGTACTCTGTCCATCCTGGGAGAGGGATCCTCCTCTGTTGCTCTCCTGAAGGTTTCTTCCATTTTTCTCCCTGTTGATAGGGTTTTTTTTGGGGGGGGGGGTTCTGAGTCGATGAGAGGTTCTGGGACAGAGGATGTCAGTGTGTAGAGATTGTAAAGCCCTCTGAGGCTAATTTGTGATTTTTGGGCTTTACAAAAATAAATTGAATTGAATTGAAAACAAATAAGTTTAAAAACGCTCTAGAGGACGGACAAGTTTGAAAACTCTGGGGTTATCTGTCCGGACGGGCGTAAATGCATATGTTTGAAAACGATGACAGACACCCGCATTCGCTACTTGATTAGGTCTTAGCAGTCATGATTTAAGAACACAAACAACAACAGCCTTGATTACCGATCAACTACCAGGTTAATTTAACATGGATAACAGATTACAGGCGTTGTAGACCTTTTTGTCTGTACTAGTAGCTGTTGAGCAGTTAAATTCTGCATTTTATAATTCTACTACTGCCGACATACAAAGGAAGCAGCTGTTATTGGAGCCATTAGCGAGCGGCGTGTCCAGCAGCACTATGAGCCCTGTGGAGCGGATGTCTGAAGTCACGGTTTGCGGCTTTGGTGAGGATGATGAACAATAAACAGAGGACTTTCCTTTTCTTATTAATGCTTATTTTGTTCTGCACAACTATTGTGAAGTTCACACAGAAACTATAAAAGAACAAAAGTAGTAATTGCTCTCCAGTACCACAGAGTGTGACAGACAACAATAGAACCAAAAGGAAACGAGTGAGAGACGTGTGCTGACCAAATTTATTGACCCATAACCTCAACTTTGATTTGTAAGTGTTCATTTTGTAGTAAATTGTATGTGTGTGGAAGAGAGAGAGCAAGACCTGCAGCATTGTAACTAAGTCTGAAAAATAAAACGTTTAAAACTTTCCACGAAATATGTCTGTTTGTGTTTTATAGAGGAAGATTTTAGAGGAAGGTCTTAAGTATCAAGCACTATCTTTCATTTTTAAAGACTACTATAATACTGTAACTGTATTTTCTGTAACTAAGCAACCAATTTACTCCCTGTTTACACCGGCACCCGCATGCCCAGTGTATGTAAATTAGCATGTGATATTCGTTTTCCAGCTTGCTAGTATGAAAATAAATCATTTTGCAAACGATGCTGAAACGCCTGTGTGGACGGAGATGTTTTTTGTTTTAAATCCCCAGTTTTAAACAAAGACGTATTAGTGTGGATGTAGCCTTAGACAAGTCAGAACTAGGTTAGGAGAGATTTTACAGCTCCTCTTCGGTCTAGTTGTGATATCACCCGCTCTAACCCTGAACATTCCGTCTCACTGTGAAATCCTGGCCATGTTAGGTGGGTCTGAGTACTGTTCACCACAATTTATTTTGTTTGCTAAGGGGACATTCTGTGCAGTTTTCTTTTGCCATTTTCACCAAACAGTGAGGCAAATCTTGCAGAAAAGTTATCGCACACAATTCCTGATCCTTCAGCACATTTATTCTGAAGGGGACAGTTCTGTTTTCTACACATTAAAATCTTCATAGCAGGATCATTTCAAAGATGCTAATGACATAAGAGGTCTACACGTGTGGGCTTAAAACAGGCCCTGGTCTCAAATGATATATTATTACTAAACAGAGCATAAAACCTTAACTTCTCTCTACTCTGTCACTCGACTCTCAGCAACATGAGACATTTTGCCACACCACAATTTTTGATCCCCACCATGAGACAGAAAAACAGACAGACAGGCAAAAGGTGTGTTATATGTATGTGAAATGTGTTGTATTCATACCTGCATTCCCAGACACATGGTGTTGAGCATAATAAGGAGGAACATAAGGTACTCGAAGTAGCAGGAGGTGACGATGTACCACACCTGATACTGGTAGGGGTTCTTGGGAATATAACACCGCAGGGGTCGGGCCTTAAGAGCATACTGCACACACTGGCGCTGGAGGGGTTCAGAAGAAAGTGGAGGGAGATGCCGAGTTTAAACAAAAGATAAAACATGATGGATTTTTGAAGCCAAAAGCAACGTCAGGCAGTTGAAATTAACAATAATAGATTATATTAGATTGATTTTTAATAAACAACTCATTTGGCAAATAATTCATTCTTTGTAATTAAAATCACATCCTTGATTCTTGACATCCCTGAAAGAGCAAGTCCACTCTCAAATTCTGCTACGACCCTCCCGGGTCCCCATCTGTGTGAAGCATTGCTAAGTAGTGTGTGACTCCATATTGGGTGAAGGGACACAGTGTGACCACGCTCAGCGAGGACATGCACACGGAGGGCTAAAGTGGCCCAGAAACAGCCCAACAGGATTGGAACTGATCAACAGGTCTAACTCATTAAGCATGTTGTGACAATGCTTGTCCAGTGCTCCTCCAGTGTAATACACAAGTGTTTGAAATATTCCTTATTTTTACAATAGAAAATAGTTCATTGTTGACAGCGTCCAAAATGCTACCTCAGTCCCCAGCAGGGGGCCTGCGTTTGTCTTTGACACATTACTACCTATTATTAATCAAGATTGTGAAATGAAAATGACAAGAATTTTAACTTTTTTTGTTTAATGACTAATTGCTTTCAACGTTGATAAAGATGATAATTTATTTTCATACTAAAATATAGTATTCAGTATAGTTAAAAAAGTAAGCATGTTTATACAATTTTCTACTTTTTCATGCATAAATTGGCGCCTTTGGAGGATCAAAATCATGGCCAGAACGCACCAAATTGATCCCAAAAGGTGACTTTGCGTCTTCACAATGCTTTTTTCAAGTTCAAGATACAGTCCCTGAAAATGTCTGCATTTTAATTCAGTGTAAGGAATGCAACTATTACTAATATTATTGTAGCAGTGTCTGCACGAGTAACACTGCAGGCAGCAGCAGTTTTAGGATTTGTTGGAAGGCTGCTCTGAGACGGACGTTATACTACGGGCCAACGAGAGGAAGGGCTGGTTTTTGTTGCATGCGAACAGTGGACACAACATCAGTTTCATTTTCATTTCCAGTCATTTTCAACATAGACCTACCTGGTTTTTGTCCAGCTCACAGTTCTTATACTCCTGCTCTCCTTGCTCCTGGAAGGTGACGATGACGAAGCCCACAAATATATTCATCATGAAGAAGGCGATAAGGATGAGGTAGATGATAAAGAAGATTGAGATGGCCACTCGGTTGTTGTACATTGGGCCTTTATCCTCTAAGTTTGAATCAATGGCTTTATATAGTATCCTAGGAACATAACAAAAAAGTCACACACATGCAACATACAGACAGAAAATAGAAAACACCCCGAATCAATGAAGAGTGGATTGCAGATGTACCGTTAACTAAACTATATATACAGTGGGTAGATGCTGCTGAATTCTAAACTATTACTCCTGAAATGAATAGACACCTTTCAGTGGCACAGAACAGACCATGACTCACTTTGGCCATCCTTCAAAGGTGGAAATGGTGAAGAGAGCCAGCATGCCATTGAGGATGTTGTCAAAGTTTAGTTCTGAGTTGGTCCATTCCCTTTTATGGACCTCCACTTCATGAAGCGCTCCTTCCTGGTACTTTATATACCAGCCTCTGAATCAAAGTGGAGGGGAAAGACAGGCAGGCAGGGCTACAGTTAAGATCTCAATAATCAGCATTTCTCCAGGGTTCCCCAAGTTCAATATTTAAATACTGCATAAAATTACTTTTAGTAAGTTTCACCATCATTCTGGCCAACGTATTTATCATTACTTTTCACCTTATGACATCACCAATTAAATGACTGTGATATGTTCTTGGTGGAAGAAAATGGATACAGACAATTAAAACATATTAATTTATGTTTTGGTTAAGATTGACACTTGCACATGATGAGACGATGACTTTTCCTAGTCAGTTCCTCATTTCAAATTCAGGCTTTGCTGCTTATCTTATGCAATATTAAAATGCATATCATTAGATTTGGACTTTATCTTAAATGCTAGGAAAGTATGATGAAAGATGTTATGGATTATATGATTAGTTGGGTAGTCAATAATATACTACCATACTAGATACTTTAATGCACATAATTAAATTAATTAATCCACAGTTCAATCTGCATCAGAGATGTTTGGTATAATAATCAAGTCATATATCAAATTCAAAGCAACTTGAAAAAAACTCTGCACACACAAGAAACCTGATTGGACAGAATCTGAGAAGAGCAGATTCAACAACTAAAGATAATATATAATAACGTGTAATTTTGACTGTAAGGATTCAGGAGGTACAAGGTCCTAAAAGTTCATTCCAAAGGCTAAGGCTTGGTTGGATATCATATACCTAATTTAGTATTTGTTTTGTTATTATAGATAAAGCTATCGCCACCCTGGGAATAGGGAAAAGTGATTGGATGATAATAGTTTCACATGTGCTCAGATTCCTTTGCTATATAGTTCTGTGCCTAATTTCATTTAAACTGAAACCCAAAATATGCATAATGGAATGTCTCTCCCTATGGCAGACTAGACAACTTTTTTCCATTTTAAAAACAGTCACAATAGAGCCAGGTAGTCTGAAAGATCATATTAAGAATAGAAACGGAGCAGTTTAACTAATAAATTACTTCAACTACACAATTATAATTGTATTCAATATGATTGGTGGAGCAATTTGCTTCATGACTTAAAATGCATGTGTACAAATTCATAAAGATGACAGTCAACACAGATGTGCCAGACCACTACATTTTGTAATGGAACTGTATTCCTTATCTAATACAATATTTTGTATTTTCTCTTTTTCAGTGCCAGGCTGTACAAATTGAAAATTGGCTTTTGGGCAATGATGAGGGTAAAATCAGTCACAGTCAAAATCAGATCTGAGTGCTGAGTATTCTTGCTGCTTCAGTTAATGAATTATGTTCACATTTAAAATGTCTTATGTATAAATTAGATAACTAAATGAAATGGTAGTTAAATGTTTGCACGTGGTATTTTATAATCGTGGGGTACAGTATCATGGTACAGATGTACCATAGAAATACAGTGACATGGCCTTCTGGTCTGAAGGTTGGCAGTTCAGATGATGTGTGTCATGAGTAGTTTCTGTCTCCTCAAAACAAAGCTGGAGGGAGTGTGTATGTCCCAGTTAGTATTTACATTTCATCTGTATCTTGTGACTGACGAGAATGAGAGAAGCAAGGCACAGTATTAACCAAATAGAAAGCAGTTTCTGGTGTCAGCTGTGAATATCCTCCTTTATCTTTCTCCTTCCATTCCCTGACTCCTGGTCAACGATGACCTTTGGCCTCTTCCCAGTGGATGCGGTGAGCAGTTTTGTTCTGGAGTTCTCAGTCTCCCCACAGCTGTCACACCTGATGTCACACATCAACTTGGTCTATCAAGTCACGTGATGTCAATGTCGCTGATGAAAACCTTAGATGGTTAAAAGCTATTGAGAGGACCTTAATTAAATTGACAAATTATTTTTGTCAAATGTTTTGTGTTTACTCAATGTTTTGTCTAATTTAGTTAGATTCACTTAAAAGCACTTTGACTTACGTTTTCTTTTGAATAGTTTCATACAGAGCATTCCAAATATTAAAAACAGAGGTCTAGAGAAGCATTACGCAGCATCACTGTTTTAATAACACAATAAAGTGCTTACTTGCATGTTTCCTCAGTCATTTTGTCAGGATCTGTGCAGGCATAGAACTTGCCCTGGGAAGGCAAAAAAGTGTCTTCATGAGAAGGCAGACAGACAAATGTTTACATTGCCAAATACAGTGCTAAACAGAAAATTTCCATCATATTTCTTAGTTGTCTCACTTTGAAAAGTTGGACTCCAATGCAGGCAAACATGAAGTCCAGTAGCATGGTGACCAGTACAATATTTCCAATGGTCTTGACAGCAACAAACACACACTGTACGACATGCTACAAAGAGAGATATTACAGATGACATATCAGGTCAGTATTAGGCCATTCAAAACTGCAACTTTATCGATAGACAACTCATACCTTGAGTCCCTTTGCTCTGTTGATGGCCCTCAGGGGCCGAAGTACCCTTAACACCCTGAGAATCTTCACCACAGAGATGGCACTAGATCTAGAGGACACAAACAAAGGCAGACTGTATTTACTGATGTTCCCTCTATGGCAATATATTGTTGGTTATTCTACTGGTCTGATCATGGCAAATGGGCAACAAGGTGAAGATAAAGAATAGAGCTCTTTGCATGAGAAAGGAGGTCAGTCGGTAAACTTACTCCATGCCCATTGAGAGGAGAGATACACTGACCACCAGAAGATCCAAGATGTTGAAAGAGTTCCGACAGAAAGACCCTTCGTGAAGAATTGCACCATATGTTGTCATCTGAAAAAGAGTTATGAACACCACAAGTGTAAGAACACTTTCCTGCTGTAGGTGCTACATATAGCTTATAAATTCCAAATATGGGAGAAAGCTGAAGCAAAATGTTACCAGAGCAAAAGATGTAAGAATACAATCTAAATCCAACCACCACATTTCATTCTGACAAGACCTGAAAACAGGGAGTCCGAAGAGACTGCGGCAATTCAATTAGAATTAATATGAAATTGCTATAAATATTCCATTGTGGCTCTTAAACTCTCAACTGCTTAATGGTGCAGTCATCTATTGAAACCTAATTTAATTGATAAACGTCAAACAATAACTTGAATTGGTAAACATGAAACAGATATTCACTGATTCTACCTGGTCATATGTGGTTTGATTCATCCATAAATGCTTCATCTTTCATCATTGTACTCAGTTATTTATCCCTTATTCATTACTTTGTATCCTTTATTCCTGGGGTATTCAATTAAAATTCAGCGAGGTCCAGTAAGGGAGAATTTCCTCATGCAAAGGTCCAAAACATCACAATAATGTATAATACATACGCTAAAAATCAAGCATCATTGTTGGACAGTGAATTAATGTTTTAGGATTCTGATCATATTGGGCTCTTAGGTTTATTTTTCTGTTCCTTCATTTTGGATTTGAATAGATATTGCTCAAAAGATATGTGCTTTGTCTTGCAGTGGTGCTTTTAATAATCATCACGGTCTCTGAACATAAAGGAGAACAGAATTAGCGCCAACTCTGCAGCTGTGACAATCTGCTAATTCTCAGCTGTAAAATGTCTATCTGAAAAATATGGACAATGTCAGATTAATTAAGTACCAATCAAATCCATCTGTAGATGGGTGTCATCTTTGCTCCAGCCCTGTCTCTCACTCATCTCCTTTAGCCTTGCACCTTGTTCCTTTAGAGCAGCGATTTTTAATGCAAATTTGGTAAGGCCTGTTACATTTTTCAGTATTTTGTAATACAGAGACTTCTATGGTTGGTAAATCAAGATTTCATTACATAATAATATACATGTGAGTGACAAATGAAAGGAAACCACAACATGTAGTGTATAAAAAAATGTTGCACCACAAATCTCAAGAACAGCTTCACCTTAGATTGGTGTAGATTGTCACACATTCCACCACACCTTAGATTGTTTTCATCCCACCTGCCTGTTTACTAACTCTCCTGTCATTTCATATCCTCCCACAGCATCAGCTCTCATTCCCCTCACCTGGTCCTCCTCCCCACCTCACCTGCAGCACATCACCTCATCGGTCCCTCTACTCACACCTGTTCTCTGCCAGATTGTCTTGTGTGTTTTTTGCCAAGCTCTCCAGCGTTATCCTGTCGCCATATCTGATCTGCCTGTTCTGACCCTGTCTGCCCCTTTTTTGACCCTGGATTCCTGCCTGCCCCTTTTTGGACTTGTTTGCCTCGATGACTGATCTCCCGGTTTTGACCCCTGCCTGAATACTAGTAAAATAATTATCCTTACAACTTTGTCTTGTGGTCGTGCTTTTGGGTTCAGTTCACAGTACTTGTAATCCTTACATAGATTGTTAAACCCAAGAATTTGTGTACTTATGCTGCATTTGGTTGTGTACGTAGTCAGAGATGAAGCTGACAGATTAGAGTTTGTGGAATTTTATTGGAGTGGTGAACACTATTCTTCCAAAAGAGTAGGTTGAGTTCATTTAAGTTGAGTTCCAGTTAACATCATTTTCATAATCATTCAGTGAGCCTTTTTGATTAATTATGTTTCTTCACACCTCTGTTTGTTTTTTGTTAATTTGTCACCCATCTATATCAACAATACTTTACATGTAATTACCTTGAGCACAATTTCTGCTGTGAACACAGAAGTGAAGACTATATCAGCAGAGGCCAACACCTGAAAATGTAACATTGTTTGTAATATCAATAACAATAGCATATCTATACTTAATGCTGACAATATGAATGAAAATTGTAAATGTTCAATCGCAATGCAACTTCAACATTTAATTTACAGTGGGACAGACATGCACTTGACACCTGGTTCCTGAAGGACATGGGGTCGATGGGATCCTCAGCAGCTAAAGAAATAGATGACAGTAGGATGAAGAGGAGGATGATGTTGGTGAAAGTAGTTGCATTGATAATACGATGGCAGAGCTTCCGGAACCTGAAATAGTTAAAGGACAAAGGAAAACATACATTTCAAAAACTTCATCAGGAACCTCAAGTTAAATGACCACAGGAAATTGTGACTCTGCTCTACTTTCCTAGTAGCATCTTATTAGCTAGGCCATGATGAACATACACCCCTGTACAACTTGAAGAAAAACTAAACGCAAACTCCATGAATTATACATCAGCGAATTCCAAAGAGATGCAGAGAAACAGCACTGGTAAAAATGACTAATGACCATCTGATTGCATCAGACAATGTACTTGTCTCTGTACTTGTCTTCTTAGACCTTAGTGCTGTATTCTACAACATCGACCATCACATCCTATTACAGAGATTGGAATATTTCACTAGCAATGAAATATGTCACCAAAAGCCAGCACTGCAAAAACAAATAGACCACAATTCAGTTCAGCTTTCAAGAAGTGCTTTCAATCAAGGGAGCAAAATAATTGGTGTATGTGTATGTCCCACAGTCTTAAAGTTCAGTCCACTCGGTAAATATTCCGTTTGGTTGTTTTTTCACAACCCAAAACAGTTTAATTCCAGTAAAATTCAAAAAGAAAGACAACTCAAAACTCCGCCCTGGGTTTTACTGCATATCCCCACAAATGAATAAATCAGGAAATCTAATAACAGCATCTGTATCAGCTGTTTAACAACCGCGATTATACACAAAAAAACTATATCGGGTACTCACAGTACTGTTGAACAGTTAGTCAAGAGTCAAGTCAGCTCTGCAGCATCATCAGCCTTGACTCCTGAATGAAGCCAGCAACTCCTGGAGAAATATAAATCCACCGGATTCTTCCTCCTCCTGACAGACTCAAGAGAAACTGGCCTTATATCAATCTGCTGCCAAAGCACCAACTCCCTCTTCCACAGCCCTTACCTTCCTCTCTGACCCTGACTCCCAGAGACTCCCCCCTGACACAGGCTCACTGCCTGCCACACAAGTCCTATTCAACACAGAGCCCAACACTGACAGAGCAACCAAACCAGACGCCCAGGTGGTCCTACTAATATACATTAGTAGGACCACCTGGGCGTCTGGCTCAAATGGAAAATACTTGGACACCAAACTTCACTTCCCTGGCCTCAACACCATAGCCAAACGCTGCTGAAACACAGGCCATGCCATGCAGCTGCTGAGACAAAACAAATTGGGGAGCCCCAAGTACATCGTGGTGCATACAGGCACCAATAACCTCCACACTCAACCATGGCACTGCTGAGGCCATGACCAAGTTAGCTTGGAGGGACTTCAGGTAGTTCCCTGACAGCAGAGTGATTATTTCTCCCCTTCTCCCCAGGACAGACACCCCTCCACATGTCATCCACAATATCAACATGGAAATCTCAAGAAGCTGTGCAGCCCTTCCAAACATCCACCTAGCTCACCACACCAACATTGGAACATGGGATCTATATGATGGGATACACCTGAGCAAGGTTGGGATCAGAACATTCGCGAAAACATTGAAGGATGTTACTCTTGGTCGCAGCCCACACAACTGCTAGTCCCAGGAACTACAGAACACCCCAATACCAACGAGAAAGTCCATCACCATCACCAACAGATGACCTATGCATCTGGGATGAACAATCTCTCCATCATATCCACTACACCAATGGCTAAACCAGGAGCCATCAAAGAGATGCTCCACACTCTGTAACAGACTGCTGCAAATATCAGGTACAGAGGCACCTTAGATTAATATAACACACTCTCTCAGACACACACAAAACAAGGTTAGTTTAAAGATAACTGTAAATCGGTTTCATCTGTTTCGTTTTATTCATTTTCTAGTTTTATTTATTTATTTTTCTCACAAATGAAATATATTTCACAATAAGCTTTTGGAATATTCAGGGTTTATACTCCAGTACTTTTGGTCTAAAGACCACAGATCCTGATTTCTTAAACAATTTATATAATAGTGATAATTTGATTCTGTTAGAAATGTGGTGTAGATTTCATAGTTACTCAATGTCCCTCAGGCTACAGTGAAATCACAGTGCCTTCAGTTAAACAGCACAGCACACAGTGGTAGAGACTCAGAAGGAATAATAATCGATTTTAAAGCTCATCTTACCAAACACATCACAAATGTCCAACAAAACAAAAAACATATTTGGCGGAAAATGAATATATAGGCATTTGCGAAGTAGATTTATATTTGTGTTCACTATACAGCCCTCCATTAGAGTCATCGTACCATGAGAGGAGTTCTACAGCTCCCTACACACACAAATTGGTCACTTTCAAGCCCAAGGCAAAATACTTCTGTGTAGGGACGTTGCTGCAACAGGTTCAGAACCTAACTGTATATATATTCATACATAGTCACCTACAGCCACGAGGACAAAACAATGAACAAAAATGGGAAAGAGTTAATACATCTCTGCAAAGCCTCAGACCTATATACGTTAAATGGGAAGATCGGAAGAAACAGTTTGGGACGTTTCACCTACTGTTCAGGTCTTGGGACAAGTGTAGTTGACTATGCCATCTCTGACATGGAACCCTCCTCATTCAATTATTTCACTGTCTAAGCACAAACCCCGCTTTCCCATCACAACCAGAAAAATATTTACTTGAACAAAGACACAAAAGATATTATTAAGAAACAGCCCAGTAAGCTGTACGGTCTAAACTAGTCATACAGATGGGCTCCAAACAGTGCTGAACTATTTTTTACAAACCTTTGAATTTAAGAGTAATTCAAGTGTAAAAAATGCAATAAACACATTCAATAATTCATACTACCCAAATAACACTGAGGGGATAAACAAAGCAACACAAGACATTCATATTATCTTCCAAAAAGCTGCATTAAATGCAAAGCTTGGAGAAGCAGGGAAAAAAACTCCATCACAACCGTAAATCAAAGAAACTGGTTTCGTCAGTGAATGTAAAGGAATTAGAAAACACTAAAGACAGCTATCAAACAAAAAACACAAACACTTCAATCTGAATACTTTAAAATTCAAAAACAGTACAAACAAACCATGAGACAGAATACATTCCACCACATTAACCAAACGCTTCAGGAAAAAACGTAGTAAAAGGAAAACGTAGACCAGGGTCAGTTCTGTGGAACACTTTAGAAACAACAAAGCCACAACAACAATACAATATGGAGATATCTGGGAAAACTACTTTAATGACCTCGACAAAAGTATCACACCTGAAGATCTGAATATGAATTAAACTGAAATTATAACAAAGTTAGACAACCTTAAATCAGCCATCAAGAATAATCATAATCCATTAGATTACCTAATTACGTAAAAAGAGTTAACAGGCAAACTTAAAACTTAAAAAAAAGCTTGTGGCACTGATAGCATCAAATGAAATGCTGAAGAACAGTATCTGTTACATTGTTCAACGTGTGGCTGACTGCTGGCTGCTTTCCTGATTGCCTGGCACCAGGCTGATTACCCCAAGCTATACAAATTGAAATAAATCAGAAGCTAATAACTACTGAGGGATCTGTGTTCACAGCAACCTTGGAAAATATTCTGTAGTATCTGAAATTCCAGGATATTGGCATTTATTCAACAAAAAAACATCATTAGTAAATGTGAAATTGGCTTCCTTCCAAATTACTGAACCTCCAATCATATAGACTCAGGCCTACTAATGAACCCTAAACCTGAATTAAACTGCAACTCATTTGAAAGCCTTGCTCTTAATCTTTCACATCCAACCTGGAAAACAATACAGCCAATTCTATTTGTTATAGTGTACCGGGCCCCAGGTCCGTATTCTGAATTTCTATCTGATTTTTCAGAGTTTTTATGAAGTTTAGTTCCTTGGAAATAAAACCCTGATATATGTTTGGACGGCTTCTCTCCCATCGACTTTAAAAAATTGTCTTCAACAATTTCCTTACTTAAATCTTCTACCTGTCTCTTGGACCCCATCCCGACGAGGCTGCTTAAAGAAGTTTTACCTTCGATTGGCACCTGTCTGCTGGATATTGTCAATCTGTCTTTACTAACAGGCCATGTACCACAGTCTTTTAAATTAGCTGTGATTAAGCCTCTTCTCAAGAAGCCCATTCTTGATCCAGAGGTGTTGGCTAACTATAGACCCATATCTAACCTTCCCTTCCTCTCTAAGATCCTTGAGAAAGTAGTTGCAAATCAGTTGTGTGACTTTCTACAGAACAATAGTTTATTTGAGGATTTTCAGTCAGGATTTAGAAAACACCACAGCACAGAGACAGCACTGGTGAAAATGACTAATGACCATCTAATTGCATCAGATAAAGGACTTGTCTCTGTTCTTGTCTTGTTAGACATTAGTGCTGCGTTCGACACCATTGACCATCACATCCTATTACAGAGATTAGAACATTTGATTGGCATTAAAGGCACTGCACTAAGCTGGTTTAAATCCTATTTATCAGATCGATCTCAGTTTGTATATGTAAACGATGAAACCTCGATGACCACCAACGTTAGTCACGGAGTTCTACAAGGTTCTGTGCTTGGACCAATTTTATTCACCTTATATATGCTCCCTTTGGGCAATATTATCAGAAAATACTTTCATTGTTATGCTGATGATACTCAATTATATCTATCGATCAAGCCAGACGAAACCAACCAGCTTGCTAAACTTCAAGCATGTCTCAAAGATATAAAAACATGGATGACCTGCAACTTCCTGATGATAAACTCAGACAAAACTGAAGTTATTTTACTAGGCCCAGAACACCTCTGAAATCAACTATCTAATGATATAGTTTCCCTTGATGGCATTGCCCTGGCATCCAGCACCATCGTAAAGAATCTCGGAGTTGTCTTTGATCAGGACTTGTCCTTTAACTCTCACGTAAAACAAATCTCAAGGACTGCCTTTCTTCACCTACGTAACATTTAAAAAATTAGACACATCCTGTCTCAAAGCAATGCAGAAAAATTAGTTCACGCATTTGTTACTTCTAGACTGGACTACTGTAATTCCTTATTATCAGGCTGCTCTAATAAGTCTCTTAAATCTCTCCAGTTGATCCAGAATGCTGCAGCTCGTGTACTAACAAAAACTAAGAAAAGAGATCATATTACTCCTGTATTAGCTTCTCTTCACTGGCTCCCTGTAAAATCCAGAGTCGAATTTAAAATCCTTCTCCTCACCTACAAAGCCTTAATTGGTGAGGCACCATCATATCTTAAGGATCTCATAGTACCATATTACCCCACTAGAGAGCTGCGCTCACTGAATGCAGGGCTGCTTGTAGTTCCTAGAGTCTTAAAAAGTAGGATGGGAGCCAGAGCCTTCAGTTATCAAGCTCCTCTTCTGTGGAACCAGCTTCCACTTTCAATCCGGGGGGCAGACACAGTGACCACATTTAAGAGTAGACTTAAGACTTTCCTCTTTGATAGCGCTTATAGTTAGGGCTGGCTCAGGTTTGCCTTGGTCCATTCTTTCCAGCCCCTTGATATACTGCTATAGGCCTAGACTGCTGGGGGACAACTTAGGATACACTGAGCTTCTCTATCCTTTTCTCTCTCTCCTTCTGTATGAATTCATGTTCTATCAATGCACATTACTAACTCTAGTCCTTCCCCTGGAGTCTTTGTGCTTTCTCGCCTCGCAGGTTTCCACGGATCGTGGTTGCATCTGGACCCTTGTCCTGCCTCCTGGTTCCTGCCGTGACCTTACTGACGCACATTCTTCTCTATTTTCCCTTCTGTATGAATTCATGCACCATTAATGCACATTACTAACTCTGCTCCATCCCCGAAGTCTTTGTGTTTTCTCGCCTCGCATGTTTCTATGGACCCTGGTCCTACGTCCTGCTGTGGTCCTCCCCGACACCTACTGTTATTATTACATGAATCATTTCTGTCATGTGAATTGAACGTGTTGTAACTCTGTTATGCTTTTCATTCTGTACACATGACATCTATTTTTGTACTCTGTCCATTCTGGGAGAGGGATCCTCCTCTGTTGCTCTCCTGAAGGTTTCTTCCATTTTTCTCCCTGTTGAAAGGGTTTTTTTTGGGGGAGTTTTTCCTGAGTCGATGAGAGGTTCTGGGACAGAGGATGTCGTTGTGTACAGATTGTAAAGCCCTCTGATGCAAATTTGTAATTTGTGATTTTGGGCTATACAAAAATAAATTGAATTGAATTGAATATTCACCTTACATAATTATCAAAATGTTCACCAAAACAAGGGAGAAAAAATATTTGCTTGTTTCATTTATTTTGAAAAAAAGCCTTTGATTCCATTTGACATGAAGGACTTGTCTTCAAAAGGGGAAAAGGTGGCCAGATATATGACCTTATCAAATGTATGTAAAGTGACAACCAGTGTGCTGTGAAAATTAACAATCAAAGAACAGAGTATTTTACTCAAGGACTCTGTGTTAAGTAAGGATGCTGTTTGAGTGTGACATTTTCAACCTGTATGTAAATGAACTAGCAGAGCAGTAGGAGTGTTCAGCAGGTCCCGGCCTCACTCTTAGAAACTGGTTATCTACCTGTTATATGCAGATGACCTCATTATGTGGTTCCCAATCAGAGATGGTCTTCAACATCACCTAACCATCCTGGAATAATACTGTCTGAACTGGGCCTTAGAGGTCAATTTCAAGAATTTTATAGCATGATCTTTCAAACAAACCCAGATGTCTTGAAAACAAATACCATTTTACTTTTAATAACCCATTAATTAATCTGTACACATACGACATCCTCTGTCCCAGGACCTCTCATCGGTTCAGGAAAAACTCCCCCAGAAAACCTTTTAACGGGGAGAAAAAGGGAAGAAACCTTCAGGAGAGCAACAGAGGAGGATCCTCTATCAGGATGGACAGAAGTACAATAGATGGCATGTGTACAGAATGAACAGCATAACAGAGTTACAACACATTCAATGCACATATCTATATCTGAATCAGGAGATTTTAATATGGCAAGAAATGCACTCAGGGATTAAGCATTCAGGGAATGGATGCATTAAAAAATGAATTGTTCACATAAAACTTTCAATTAGAGAATATTTGATAACGTATATGGAAGTGAGATCTGGGACCAGTCAGTAGATTTGATTATGACTCATGGGACAAACACCCAATAGAAACCCTGCACAGTGAATTCTGTCAAAGAACCCTAAACGTTCAGAGAACACCAAACAACACCTGCCAAGCAGAACTGGGCGGTTCCCATTGCTATTGAACATACAGAAACGAACATTGACATTTTGAAGACAAGCCCAAAAGACACTCATTTAAAGCACTGAAGGCCCAAAAACAAAACCCTTAGAGAGAAAGAGCGACAGCTATATACTGTATATATTTAGAGAAGGAGAGAGAGAATGAGAGAAATAGAGAGAGAGAGAGCAGGGCTCGGAGAGCCTGAGCGTATCAATGAAATTCGATTTTCCAGGAGCTGTTGACTCAAAACATTAAAAACGATCCCTTCCGGCTGTTGATGGATGAATCTGGCAATAGAGTTTACAGTGAGGGCTGAACAGAGTGCAGCACTCCGTCAAGTCGCCTCCATACATTTCCCGGCGGCTTCCTGTTGCCAATAATCCACTAATTAATTGATCGTACCACAAAAGTATTAATGTTGTATGCTACATTAAAGCTTTTTACTAAAACACATATATTCTGATGTAATCTTTGTAATCATTTGGATTAGTAACTGTAATTTAATTATATTTTTTCAACCCCTCAGGCTACGAGTCACACTATCATCTCTGACCTCAGAGCAGATGAGACATGCTCTCTTGAAACTTGGCAGCCAAGCAAACTTGTCAAATGAAACTAGCAAAGTGTTCATTTTAATTATAACAAACATGCTGTTTGTGTATCTGTATTTTATTGCCATTTTTTGCACTTTTGCACTTGTAATAATGAGCCCCACCTTACCTTCATTGTATTGTAATTTGAATTATTATCCACCCCAACAATCACCAGTATCATACTTGTTCTGAGGTCCGAAGATAAAAAAGGAGCTGGCTTCTGGCATCGGCACCGCTTCCTCCTTCAACTGCAGATCTGCCATTGGACGAGGTCTAGGGCTTTCTGGGATCTCAGGGTCCTCTTCCTCATCATCACCTACAAAACAGAAAGAGGGAGCGATTGGCAGAAACCTTTCTTACCTCTGAGTTTGGAATTGTATGATTAATTACAGTATGGAGGCATTAGGGTTTACCAGGAAAATCTGCTGGAGGGAAAGGGTCCTTGATCTCATTGACATTGGACTCAAATTCGTCGATTTTGAGCTGCAGGTTTTAAAATGAAATAATTAAAAGTTAAGAAAGGATATGATATTGTTTAATTTACATTGTCGATGAATGCTTTTGGAGGCCTCACCTTGGCAGTTGTAGGGATGCCCTCTACACCTTTGGCCCTTTGCTCAGCCAGCTTCTTTGCCAGATTTGCTTTCTCCTCTGACGCCTTGTCAGGCATGTTGGCCCTTTAAATGAACACAGTGTTTGATTCAACTAGTTGTTGACTTGTGGGATTAAAGAAAACTTCATTATTTTACAACTTGAATCATTATGTTACATATTGTAAGCCATATTGTATATCATCCTTGTAGGAAGTATGGACAAGAGTGTGCTTAATGGAGATTACTCTTTCATTATCCTACTACTCTCATTACATGAATAATTTCTGTCATATGCATTGAATGTGTTGTAACTCTGTTATGCTGTTCATTCTGTACACATGACACCTATTGTACTTCTGTCCATCCTGATAGAGGATCCTCCTCTGTTGCGCTCCTGAAGGTTTCTTCCCTTTTTCTCCCCGTTAAAAGGATTTTTGGGGGAGTTTTTCCTGAACCGATGAGAGGTCCTGGGACAGAGGATGTTGAATGTGTACAGATTGTAAAGCCCTCTGAGGAGAATTTGTAATTTGTGAATTTGGGCAATACAAAATAAATTTAATTGAATTGAAAACATGGGTTCCTAAAAATCTGTCAAATTTGCAGCTCCACCTGACGTTCTATGGGGCCTTGTTTAACATAGCATCTCCTCCAGATAGATGACCATCTCCACCCATTTGAATGTGAACCTTATTAGGGCCCGAGCGGCCGACGAAGTCGGTCCGTGAGGACCTATTGTAATCGCTATGTTTATTAGGGCCCGAGCGACCGACGAAGTCGGTCCGAGAGGACCTATTGAAATCGCTCAGTTTATTAGGGCCCGAGCGACCGACGAAGTCGGTCCGAGAGGACCTATTGTAATCGCTCCGTTTATTAGGGCCCAAGCAGCCGACGAAGTCGGTCCATGAGGACCTATTGTAATCGCTATTATTATTATCGTTTATTATTATTATACTTATCGTGCCAATAGAATCGCAATAAAAGGTGCTTGGGATAATCATCATATATTGAAATTTGGTACGCAAACCAAGAAAGCTAATACTTTTTTCCCCCGAAGCCCGATTGACTTGAAATGTTGCACACATGTCCGGGTGGGTATACCTTACAAATAAGAAAAATCCTCCTAAATGCTGGGTCCGATTCTTACAAAATGTTCTGTGGATCATTATTGGTTCAATGTCCTTAAACTTTATGAAAATCTTGTTGATATCTCATTGTGTTGAGAACAAAATGGACCAATCAACTTCTAAGGGTTTTCAGGGGCTTTAAGGGCTTGGTTTTCAATCCACCTAACTTCCAAATCACTTGGCCTATCATCACCAAATGTATAGTATATGTCCACAACGCTTCCATTAACTGACCCTATGATTTTCATTATTTTCAAACACTAGGGGGCGATGCATTCATCCGCCCAATATTGGCTTTTTTAGCATTTTTCATTAATTTTCATCATTTTCAGGCGTTGTACCAGAACGATCTCCTCCTAGAGATTAAACCCGATTGACTTCAAATTCGACCAGTATGATCTTGAGACCTTTGCAGTGGAAAGTTGTTACAAGATTTAAAAAATATCGAACTATGTGAGTAGGGAGCATTTTCAAAAAAACACCATTCGCCAGGAGACAGGAAGTTGTTGTAATTCCGCCGTTCATTATCTTATCTGCTCCATATTCCTCATATGTCATGACATCCTGACCCTGAAGACATCCATATGATAATTTAGAATCAAAGTCATAGCGCCACCTAGTGGCAACAAAAATTAAATGTTTTACACTGGTAAGCCCTGTTCTTCACAGATTAATCAGATCCCTCTCAAAGTTTGTCAGAAAAGCCTTAAGACGTTGATAATGCAACACGGTGAAGATTGTAAGAATTCGATGAAGGGCGGCGACTCGGAGCATCGGCGAATATCGATCCTTCGCCGTGAGCGAATAAACCGATGTAACTCGACTCCACATGATCAGATCCTTTCCAAATTTCACATGTATAATGAAACTCCAGGCTTGAAGACATATACAGTCTAATTTTGAATCATAGTCATAGCGCCACCTACTGGTAACTGGAAGTAAAAGTTTCTATACTTTAGCTTGGTTTTCTTTGTAGGTAGATCAGATCAACATCAAATTACTTCCACACAAACGGAAGATTTTTCTAATGCCAGCTAAGAAAGCGTTTGAGGTTTCGTGTAACGCCGTTGCCGTGGAAACCCCTTCTTCGCCGTCAACAACGAAGGTCCTTTTGAGGGACTAAACATGCTTGAAATGTCACTAAACTTGGCACACACATTTAAAGTCATAAATGTAGTTAAATTATATGATTGTAATACTTCAAAGTGGAATGTTGGCTCGATAGCGCCCCCTACCAAGTTTCAACGATGCAGCCCTCGCAGTACGTTTGACATAGATAGACGACATTTTGTAGGCACATGTATCACATGTAGACTTAAACAAAAGTCTCTTGGGACCATGCTCTAAACCGTACCGGAAGTCGGCCATTTTGATTTTTGTGTGATTTATTTGCTCATTTTTGTCTATTTCTAGGCGCTTTTCTGGAACGAACTCGTCCTAGGGAATTTATCAGATCCACTTCGAGTTTGGACAATATAATCTCAAAACCTTAATGATTAAAAGTTGTTAAAAGATTGTTGTTTCGTCAAAGCCTGTTGCCGTAGAGACGCACTCTTTGCCATGAAAACAAAGGTTTTTTTGAGGGGCTAAAAATGCTCAAAAAAGAACCAAACATAGCAGAACCATTTAATGACCTAAATGTAGTTATATGATATGATTTCAATGCTTCAAAATGTCAAATCGGCTCGATAGCGCCCCCTACAGAAGTTCAACAAAATTCAACCAAATTTCGACAAAGCAGCTCTCGCAGTAGGTTAGACATAGATATACAAAATTTGGTAGGCGTATGTAACACATCTAAGCTTAAAAATAAGTCTCTTGGGACCATTTTGACCATTTTGTGTAATTTGTTTGGTATATTTTTGTCTATTTTGTAGGCGCTATTCTTTAACGAATTCCTCCTAGGGACTTTATCAGATCCACTTCAAATTTGGTAGGCATTTGGTAGACTTAAAAATAAGTATCCAGGGACAATGCTCCAAACCGTACTAGAAGCCGGCCATCTTGAGTTTTGTGGGATTTTTCCTTTTATCTTTGTCTATTTTTCTGCACTTTTCTGTAACGAAGTCCTCCTAGGGAATTCATCAGATCCACTTCAAATTCCATCAGTACAATCTAAATACCTCAGTGATTACAAGTTATCAAAAGCTTGAGTTTTATGGAACGGCGTGGACATGGTGTGGCGGCTATTTTACATGGTTTGTGTTCATACATCAAGCTATTGTAAATCAACTGTACTTTGTCAAAACTCTCCCAAAGTAAATGGACCTGTACTTGTATAGCGCTTTTCTAGTCTTCCGACCACTCAAAGCTCTTTAACACTACATGAAATCATTCACCCATTCACACACTGATGGGAGAGGCTAAGGTGCCACCTGCCCATCAGGAGTAGCTACCATTCACACACCGTAGGCACAGCTACGGGAGCAATTTGGGGTTAAGTGTCTTGCCCAAGGACACATGGACATGGGCTAGAGGAGCCGGGGATCGAACCGCCGATCCTCTGATTGAAGGACGACCCTGCTCACCACTAAGCCACAGTCGCTAAGCATGTCAAAGTAGACATGCTTGATGAGAATCATGGCTTGAAGACTTCCGCATGTCATTATTAACTCTTTAACCCTCCTGTTATGTTCGTTTCTCATGTACAGCAATGATGTTCCCGGGTCAATTTGACCCGGTGCATGTTTAATCATCCAAAAGTTGTCAGAAACCAAAAAATCCTAATAAATATAGTTTGTACCTCATTACCAACCCCATTACTAACACTTCAATCAGTATTTAGTGGAATGGAGTTATTCACCCCTCCATAGATTATAGTTCAATGAGGATAACTCACTCGTTTTCATGAAAAATACATGTTCAAACAATTTTGTAGGTACATTGGAAAAACCTAGATATAAATTGCATTAGTCTACCATAACATGTATTTTTGTCTAAATTTTTTTAGTATTTTGAAACTTTCTTTTTTTCATGGGGTGAAGTAGATAAATAGAGATGAGACACCTCTGCTGTTCAGGGTCATATTGACCTGCTCCCTCAAAATCAAGCCAAATGAGTCATAAGGATTTGTATTGAAAGTAAACTTTATTTATGTTTATTTATAGTGTAAAGAAACAGCCCAAAGGCCAGCGTGCAGTCATTCTCTTGGTGCTGTAGGACCCCGATATTTGGTCCAAATTGTCCACCCCCTTTTTTGTGGCATTGTAATCTAGAATCATGGTTTCTTGTCCTCTCTGGTGCTGATTTCAGCATTTCTATGGAGAGTGTTCATGAGCACAACATTCTTTCTTTCTTTATAGACCCCAGCAAGTATAAGGAGATCCACATATGCATGTAAATGCGTTTCATCCAGCTCCTTCCACTTCTCCCTTAGACGTCATTTCTAGAATTACTTTCTGTATTGAGTTTGGAATGACCAGCTCAAAAGCTGACTTGATGTCTGTGACACGAGTCACTGCCATCCTGGTGGGGCCTGGCACCGTCTTTATAATATTTTCGGCAGACAGTCTTGGCTGATGTGTATTGGGTGAGGATGACCACTATATTTCACAATTTTTCGACACGAATGTCTCGCTTGGAGGAACACGTATATCACTTTCCTCATCTGATGGTTCATAATCAGTACCATTATAATCTGAGTTGACCTCAAGATGGTCTTCATCTTTAGACACATCCTCCTCTATTTCACTGTCGTGATCAAGGATGAGCTGTAGAGCCACCAGGGCTGTCGTCCTTTTGTTTCTGTTGCTCATGTTGTCCTACAGTAAGCTGCTGTGTTGTATGTATCTGCAGAGTGTAATGTTGGTAGGACTCCCAAGCAACCCGTTTGTATGTTTCACCCCTCCCCTGCTGTGTGGGCGGGGTTTTCCCGCGGGAAAATATAAGGTTCCCGTCAAAATAGTATCTGTATTTCTCGCACAGGTGGGGTAGTGTGTGTGTGTGTGTGTGTGAGTAAGAAATGGTCTAAACTTGACACTTCTGACCCCTTATAGCCTCCACTTTCATTGCCGGGTCAAATTGACCCGAACATCATCTCTGTAATATAAACCTGCAGGGGGGGGGGGTTGCATATAAACGATATGAACACTTTTTTTTTTTTTACGTTGATTACACTAATTAAGGCAAGCAGAAGAAGTTTCATACAGAAAAAGTACTTAAAAATATTTTTTCTAGATTGTCAAACTTTGAAACGGGTCAATTTGACCCTGAACATAACAGGAGGGTTAATACTCTTTAATTGATCTAACTTCAAGCCCCTGTAAAATTACCCGCTGCTCCACGTGTGAAATATCCTCTGAGCCGCTTACGCAGTGTCTGATGGTCAAGCAAGTTCCGGGCAACTGGCGTCCGGCAAGTAGCCTCGACGTCGCCGGGGGCGCCAGGGCCCGATCATCGCTGCTCGCAGTTTTAATTTTCATATTACATTCATTAAATTGAGAATTTATCCAATAAGGGCATTTAACCATGTGGATACAACCCCAAAATTGCAAGAACCCCCCCCCCACCCGACACGGATTATTATCTGCAATAATCCAATATGAATGGAAAAGTCTCATAGATTGCAAGTCAGATTAAAACATGAATGGTTTTGATGAGCTAAAATGTTTTATTTTGAACATTTGGGAAGACTTACCTGAGAGCTTTCTTGCGTATTTTCTCCTCTGCTTTCTCTTTCTGTGCCAAAGTCAGAGACTCAGCCTCTGCCAAGTTATCAACAGCGATGGCCAGAAAGACATTTAGGAGGATGACTGAATGACAGGGGAGTCAAAGATTATTACAGTAATTTGAACTGAAATTGTGGTTGTCATTGTTGGAGTTCAGTGTTGGTTCAAGGCACGCACACGCACACACACACACTATAAGGATACAATTTCCACAGACAAAGAGGATGATGAAGTAGATGCTGACTAGGATTCCAGGCATGCTAGGTCCTCCATGAGCCATGATGCCATCGTACATGACGGCATTCCAGTCCTCACCAGTCAGGATCTGAAACACATATCAATTAACAATACTAAAGAGCAATGTTACTAAATAATTGTGACATAAAAAAAAAAAAATCAACTTAGCTTTTAAAAAATCACTTTTATTGCATCATTTTATGTTTAGTTGTTGTACCTGAAACACAGTGATAAGGGCCTGAGGGAAGCTGTCAAAGGTGCTGCGGGGTTTGGGTTGGTTGGGGAAGTTGAACTTCCCTCCAAACACCTGCATACCCAGCAGGGAGAATATGACAATGAAGAGGAAGAGGAGCAGCAGCAAGCAGGCGATGGAGCGCACCGAGTTCAAGAGAGAAGCCACCAGATTACTGAGAGATGTCCAGTATCTAGGGCAAACAACATCAAGGGAATAATGGCATCGGTAATTCTGGATTTGTAACTTATATTTAAAATTACTTTTGTTTGGAATGCAACATATTTTGGTCACAATTGTTTCACAAGACAAAATAAAGACATCCTGTGTCTATATCCATATCAGCTTTATTATTAGATTAATTATACTAGATAATTATTATTATCAGCATAGATATTTCTTCCTTATTTTCTTCCTTAATGAGCACTAAAAGAAGATGAACTGAAGTAAAAACCAGTGAAGTAGATGCCTGGGCTAACCTGTTACCCAGTAGCACTGAATTACTGGAAAAACAATAAACAAAAACTAAATTATGGACACACACACATGATTATTATATTACCCATATATCACTTATTCTTAATTTTACTTGCTCAAAAATTAGACTTGTGGCTCTACTCGTGTAGTAGAGTAGATAAGCTTGCAAAAGATTACATATATTCAGAAAATTACTCTGCTATTTTCCTTGCTTCCTTATGCAGTCATTAGATGCAGAGTTCAGACAAAGTTCAGTAAAGTGCAGCAAGTGGGGCTCATCCGTTCACGCACATAAATGTGCCCCTCTGGAGCTCTAAATAGGGAGAGCTCAACAACATCAGAGCTTTTTGGGGAAGATCAGCTGGTCATACGTGTTTTGTGTGCTGACTCTTAAGGTGGGTTCACACCAAAAGCGTTGCGAATTTTTCGTACGAGTAGATTACATACAGTAAATGCACAGACTTTGGTTGCGAATAACGGAAATTTGAATGAAGCAAATAATTCGCTTCATTCGTGCGAGTTCAAATTTCTCAACTCGGGCGAAATATTCACGTGCCGCTGAGTTGCGAAAGCCAATCAGCGTTGCGAAGCTCTGCCCGTCATCGCTGACGTCCTGCCGTTGTTGAATTAGAAACTATGGAGGTGAAGTTGATAGTCTGGAAGCAGCAGTCCTCCGGATGCAGTTCCTGGAGAAGCTGTGTGCGGCGACGGATAATATTATGAACCCAGACATGAGGGCGTTTGATGTTCCAACGTTTGTGGCACATCCACAACATGTACAAAGCAGAAATAGTGGTTATTTCTTCCACGGTGGATGGCAGAAAGGAACTATTTCCACGGAGATAAGCCACAGCCCCTCTCCGGCGGCGAGTCTAGTGCAAAAAAGCGAAATAACCACAAATAGTCCGGCGAATAAACTCACGCGAGAAAAGCGTTGTGAATATTCTCAACGCTTTTGGTGTGATTCTCTGGATTTAGGGACTTTGCTAGCAGGGATGTGAGCAGATTTTAAGAGATTTTTAATCATTTTTAATTTATTTTTTTATTCTTTGTATTCAACTAAAACCCATATAATCTGATTGGAATTAAATAAACCAAGTGTAAATTTGAGCACCGTCTTCCTTCCATTTTTTTTTCCCTTTCTGTTTCTGTTTCGAGCCTTCTCCATGGGGCCCGCTATCAGGCTAAGTGGGCTGAACAGGAACGAGAGGGCCCTTCTCCCCCTTTCTCACAGCCCCCCGCCACCCAGGACCTCTTAAACTCACCGGACTCCTTAGTCCAGGGATAGGATAAAGTGAGCCTGGGTTGAGGTTGTGCAGGGGTGCCCACGGAGTTGACCAGAATGTCTCCCGTAGCTGTGTCTATGGTGTGTGAATGGTAGCTACTCCTGATGGGCAGGTGGCACCTTAGGCCCTCCCGTCAGTGTATGAACGGGTGAATTATGTCATGTAGTGTTAAAGCACTTTGAGTGGTCGGAAGACTAGAAAAGATCTATACAAGTACAGGTCCATTTTCCTTTTCAGGACCGTAAATCTAGATGCATTTCCTTGGAGGATAAGGGCCTGCTAGCCGTGTCATGTTGCTCTGTGATCATCTCGGGCAACAGAAAGGATGAATCTGGTCGCCGCCAGCGAGTGATCCCCATTTTATGCACACTTCTCCTCGTTTTCCCGTTTATAAAAAGGTCTCCCTCCCGGATTGGGGGAGGCGCCTGCCTTTATATATTTAAAATGTGTGTACCACCAGTGGCACGTGATAGCATCTACTCCTAGTGGAGTGTAGTCTGCTGTGTTCATAGATAATCAGGCACTGTGCATTCTCTCGAGAGGTCAAACCTGTCCAACATGTGAATGTGTGACGAGGCCCGTAAAAAAAATCTTGGATGAAGCTTATAGTGAAAGCTCTTTTATGGTGAACAACCCCGTTCTTTTTACTGTCAAATGGATCTTCTTTGATGGACAATAAATCATTAATTAGGTAAAATAGAGAATGAAGAAAAAGACATTTTAAAAAAGTTTATATTTACCATTTATTATTTAAGGCAACCCTGAATTTCAAATTTGATTGTTGGTTTTGCTGATTTGTCATCAGTAAATAAAATCAATATAAAAGCTACGATTTGTTAAAGGTTTAATAATCTCTGCTTAAAGAAAAGTGATCAAAATTCAAACAGTAAAACCTAAAATAATAAGATGATGATCATTCAAGGGACAATCACAACATTGTAAGGAGCAATGAGGTACTAGCTGGGTTGGTAAACTCGTTTTGCCATGAGATATTCCTGATGACTTTAAACACAACCCCATCCACATTGCACAGACCAGCTGAAAGCTATCTCACCTGGTGACTTTGAGCAGGCGGAGCAGGCGGATACAGCGCAGCACAGAAATGCCCATGACTGACATGACGCCCATGTGGACAAGGATGAGCTCCATAATGCCAGTGGACACCACAAAGCAGTCAAAGCGATTGAAGAGGGACATGAAGTAGGAAGGCAGGCCGAGAGCATACATCTTCATGAACATCTCAAGTGCAAACATAGACAGCAGCAGCTTATTGGCATTGTCTGTTGATGGTTGGGGACAACAGTATGAAGAGAAAGACAAGAGACAAAATGAGAGACAGAAAAAGACTGGATCAGTAATCAACAGACTGGAAAGAGTTTGAAGTGAATTTTTAGTTGTTAATCATAATTTGTTATGTTTGTTTGAAAACAGTTCAGAAAGTGATTTATTTTCTTTACATTGCATTAATTACATATTACAGAAAATAACAATGCACAAGGAGAGACAAACAGGGTTTAAATACACAGGGAGGTGCAGGTGATCAGACAGGAGGATTCAATTAGGAACGGGGCAGACAATCATGAGGACAGGAAGTGAAGTGACACGAGGAAACACGAGACAAGGAACCTTCAAAATAAAACAGGAAACCCACACTTAACAAACCCCCACACTGACAGATGCTGGCGGTGCATATGATAAAAAGACAATGGGTGCATCCCCGTTTCCCTCACTTGCGTCTTTTCCTTACGTCTTAGTTCCGCCCACCAGGGATGCATGGAGAGACGCAAGGAAACCATGCAGGGATAGAGGAAACGAGGAAATATGTTTTAAGAGAAATGAGACGTCCTTTCCTCGAAAACGTCACGTGAAGCGACGTCTGTTTCTAATGACGGAGGATCAGCTGATCACAGCTGGATCAGCTGTTAGTCGCTTTAACAGATTTTCGAGTCTGAACACATGATCAGTCTCACGGACAGTTTTTAGCTCACATTCCAATAACAAGCCACTTAAAATATTAATAAAAATGATTGTATGATGTTTTCAGTTAATTTAATGGTGTTAAACTACTACTTATACTAATAAAGACACCGTTATCATTAACAGAGTGGAGATGTTTTCTCTCTGTAGTCTGTTACCTGTTTAACAAACGGCATTGAGAATTTATACACAGTGTGTGGTATTTATACTGTGTTCTGTGTCCTGCTTATACGCGCACGGCCGATTTCTACCGGCGAAATGCGTTTGTTTTATTTATGAATTATTTGCGTCTATGTTTTCAATTATGGCGATTATGGTTTCTCTTGAACACTGGAATTAATTTATTAGCCTCAATGTTTCAGGTTAAACTTAAATGATAAAACTCATATAGAGAGTTTAATCTGTGATCCGTCTTCACTCTGGTATGAAACTCCAGCAATCAGTCCGACCAATCAGATAACTGATGAACAGTGGGGGGGAGTGTCCAACGTTAAAACACTTCCTGGAAGCCTGTTCTCTCGCTTCCTCGCTCCTCAGACAGAAATAAGAGCTTTGGGACGGCCTTCAATATGGTGGCGCAGAACAACTTCCGGTTCAGGCGAGGATCAAGGAGCGAGGAAACGACAATTAAGAGACTTGGGATGTACCCAATGACAAATAGTTCCCTGATAAAACACTATTAATATGGCTGGGGATTACCCAGAGGCCACAGGTAAGTCATTACTCAGATGTTCCTATTACTCCATCCCTTTCATGCATGGTGGCTTAGTGATAGAGCGGGTTGTCCTTCGATCCGTGGCTCTAGTAGTTCATGTCAACGTGTCCTTCGGCAAGAAAAATGAATCCCAAATTGCTCCCGAGGGCTGTGCTGTGAGTGCTTAGTTGAATAGCTTAGTACTGATGGTAGCCTGCCATCAGTGTATGAATGGGTGAATGACTTGTAGTAAAAAAAGGCTTCAAGTGGTCGGAAGACCAGAAAGGCGCTATACAAGTATAAGTCCATTTACCATTACCAATTGTTAATCGATGGTGTCCAGTCAGCTGTAGCAATGCCATACATATCTCTTTAACAATGAGTTTTGGAAAATAATGCTCTTATACGTGTATTCATATTTGATTAGTAGTGATGAAAATATAAAGCAAACCAAAAAAAGCAGCCCCGCAGACACAAGAATATGTAACATCCCGTTAGTCTCGTGTGTGTCACCTGAATTCTCATTCACTACACCTGCGCTCAATCACCTGCCCCTGGGTTTTCCCTCTGCCAACCCCACACATATATACTCCCCTGCTTTCCCTGTTCCGGTGCCAGATTGTCTTTGTTCTACCCCGTGTGTTCATCGCCTTCCAGCATTATTCTCTCGTGTTAGTTTCTATGTTTTGTGACCTTGCCTTGTTCTTGTTTTGGGGATTTTTGCCTGCTCCCTGTCGGATTTGTTTGCCTTAATGGACTGACTTCCCGTGGATGACTGCTTGGTGCCTAGTAAAAGACCTTGCCTTCTACCTCACCTCGTCTCCTGTGTCTATCTCTGCTCTTGAGTCTCTGCTCTGCCCCAGAACCGTTAAAGAATGGACACCTACTGATAATAAGTATATCAACATATCAGGGAACAGTACTTTAGGATATAACTGAGGGCATGTGATAAAGACCACTTACACAGATGATCCCATTACCAGAACATGAGACTCTGTTTACTCAAGTGCCATAGGAACTATGGTAAAAGCATAAGACAGATGTAAGAAGGATAAAATCAGCACAACCCATACTCATAAAACTCAAACCAGGAGCCAGGTTGCCATACATAAAACAATGCCCACTAACGCAGCGTGCTGTTGAGGGTATTAGGCCCGTAATTCAGGGCCGGATAGACGCAGGAGTGTTAGTTCAAACCAAAAGTCCCTGTAACAATCCCTTTTTTCCTCTCAAAAACCCATACTCTGATGATCGCCTGTCTCATGATCTGAGATCTGTCGACTCAGTTGTTGATGCTAAAATACCCCGGGACAATGGGTACTAAAACAAATGTTCCTAAAACACCCATTGCTCTGGACCCCCATATGCTGCTCACCAATATTCCACGCTTTTTTCTGTGTTCCACTGCATTCAGACTCACATTTGTTTGCGTTAATGTACGAGGTCCAACAATTACGTCGAAAGTCCATACATTTTTTGATTTTAGGCCAAAGGAGGGCACAAAGTCAGCAAGGACAAACTCAAATTCTGTCAGATGTTGAATAACTAAGCAGAACACTAAGTAAGAACAAGACTAATTGCCCCATCACAGTTTAAGATCATAACTAAAGCCCCATAACCGCGAATGGTGGGACAAATGCTCCATTTTCTTGGGGACAGCTGGATACTAACGCCCGTGGATTTGTAATTATGCTGTCAAGACTGTACCTTTGTGAGCCATGACACAAGAAGCAGGACAAGCACACAGTTCAGCCCAACTGCAATGGACAGAAGAAGCAGAAAAGGCCTTCCAGGCACTAAAAGCTGAATTGCAATCTGCCCCAGCACTGGGAAACCCAATTATTCAAAGACATTTTATCTGTATGTTGCAGAGAAATTGGGCTATGGAAGTGGAGAACTTATGCAGGACACCCTAAAAGTGGAGAACTTATGCAGGACACCCTAACAGGAAAACAATCACTTGCACTAAATTAGACAATATTGAGTCAGGCTTGTCACTGTTATCAGGGATTAGCAGCAGCAGCCTTTGCAATTAAAATATTTTCTGTTTTGACTATGGGCCATCCAGTGGGTTTGTATACATCTCACCAATTACATGCCCTGCTCACAAGCCCTTGATCTGTTCTAACGCAGTCCAGGAAAACAGGGTATGAAGTTATACTTACGGCACCTGATCTCACTATCCAATGATGCAACATGGTGAATCCTGCAACCAGGATGTTGTTGCCTGTGGATGGAGCCCTGCATGACTTTTTCCAAGCAAAGGACACCTTCATGCAAGTACGTGACGATCTGTATAACCAACAAATCACCGTAGATTTTACCTAGTTTGTGCATGGCTCATGCTTTAAGGATGCAATAGGTAACCATGCAGGTTATGCTATTGTGCAGTTATATAAGGATAACACCTTCACAGAAGTACAAGCGACCAAGGTAACTCAACCATCATCAACACAGCTTGCCGAAATCAAAGCCTTGACGGCTGCATGTAAATTAGCATAGGGAAAGCGCCTTATTGTGTATTGAGATTCAGCATATGATGTTTGTCATATGCATGAAAAAATCTTAAGCAGAGAGGCTTCCTAAGAACCGAACCCTGTAACTCATGATGAAGCGGTTGCTGCATTACTAAACGCTATGTGTTTCCCCACGGCTGTAGCTATCATTAAGAGTCCAGCACATCAAAAAACTGACCCCTTAATTGCTAAAGGCCACGAGCTAGCAGATGAGGCTGAAAAAGGTGCAGCTGTAGGCAACACTATTTGGTTGCTGAATATTGTTCACTTTTGAAAAGTCTGGCTTCTCTGATATTGAAACAGGAAAGGGCTGACCAATATGACAATAAATTATGTGAAAAGGAGAGCTGTTAAATTCACAGGAGATGTCCCACAAAAAGGATTACAAAAAGGTCCCCATGGACATTTTGTTTTTCCCATTTCATTGTTGCGGTTTGCTCATAAAAATAAGCATTGTCTTGACCATTGAGCCAAGGGGAGATTATCAGTCGACTTTCCGCAGTCTTGTGGACAACATTTTTGGCCGCTACAGTAGGCAGGATATTGCATAAATGTGAGACGTGCACACTATATTTGGAAAACTTGTTCAGTGCCAATTGCTCACGGCCCATTTAGACACTTGATAGAGTATGTGGACATGATCCAAAGCATTGGGAGAATGAGGTACATTTTGGTTGTGGTCGATAGGTTCAGCAAATGGGACAAAAAAGATCAGACAAACAAATGTTATGCAGAGACGTTTTTCCAAGGTTTAGTACGCCAGATACCATCAGCTACGACAATGGGCCGAACTTTGTAGCACAATATTGAGATAGCAACAGACATTTAAGGGGAAAAGCAAAGGTTTGGGTGTGTGCATCACCCTCAGTCACAGGGAGCAGTACAACAAGCTAATGGCACCCTAAAAGCAAAGCTAGCTAAGATAATAGCAGACAGGAACAACAACCTTAACTGGATGGATGCTTTATGACTGGCATTAATGTCTGTGAGATCACAGACTCACACATCTAACACCTCATAAGATGCTCAAAGGACGGCCAATGCCAGTACCCTCTTAGGGGATAATACCAGGCTCCTCCGTTTGAGCAGTTCAAAAAAGAACTAACCAGTTATGTCCAGCATTTAATTCAAATCCACAAGGTTATCTTCCACCAGGTTAAAGGTGCAACAGAACACAGAGGCTGCCATCCCAGTCCTACAGCAGAGGGTAGAACCAGGAGATTGGGTCTACGTCAAAGTGTTCAAAAGAAAGTGGGACCAGGCCAAGTGTTAAGGCTCCTTTTAAAGTTGTCCTAGCAACACCTACAGCTCTCAAGGTTGAAGGTAAGAAAGTCTGGTTTTACCTGAATCACTGCTGCAGAGCAGACTATCCACAAAGAACTCCTGGAGCAGACCTCAGAAGAAGCCCACATCCTGGACCGGAAGGGGAAGGTGACATCTCCCCGCAGGAAGAAGGATGGTCCCAGGAAGAGGAAGGTGAAGTTAGACAACCACAGAACCCATAGGGGGAAAGGTGATCCCAAAGACTAGCTACTGGAAGGGCCAGTAGCAGTACACCAAGTCATGGTTCATTAGCTGCAAGGCATGATCGAATCCACAAGGCGTGGATCGAACACAGAAGATGAACTCACAAGCTCAGCAGAAAGCTAGAGAGCACATGAGTCAGATCCAGGAAAAGAACCCTCAGAGTCCGAAACATAGAAATTAGAAAAATCAAGAAAAGGACTATGGGGACCAGACGTAACAAGTGTAGTCTTGCTAACATACAGTGTGGGAGCCTTAAGTACACTCTCTTGCAATGGTTTAAATGAAAGGGAACAAGGACTAACCCTAAGTCTAAAAGACACAAGACCTGGTAAACCCTTTGCAGATAAATAATACAAAACCAGAAAGGTGGTAATGGAAATGTAAAATGGATCAAAATGTACAGGGTAAATTTCAGGGCACACTAGACAGGCTAAACACATCTAAATGGGAGGCTAACATGTTCTATCAATGTACACTAATGTCCGCTAATCAGATAACCAATCTTGTGTAACATGCTACAACCACAAAAGACTCCTGACAATAAGGCCAATTCCAGGTTTTGACACAGAATGGTAAGGGGACCTGTACTTGTATTGCGCTTTTCCAGTCTTCCGACCACTCAAAGCACTTCAACACTACATTCACCCACTGATGGGAGGGGCTAAGGTGCCACCTGCCCATCAGTAGTAGCTACCATTCACACACCGTAGGCACAGTTCCGGGAGCAATTTTGGGGTTAAGTGCCCAAGGACATATTGACATGGGCTAGCAGAGCTGGGGATCGAACCGCCAATCCTCTGATTGAAGGACGACCCTGCTCACCACTAAGCCACAGTCGCCAACTAAGACGAATGTAATAATGTGGAAACTTGCTTTGCATACTGTGTAGTACAAATTGTCAGAGGATACGGAGGATAGAGAGTTTCTGGCAGATATTTTTCAAATGAGCTTGAGTCCTGGTGGGTTGGGTTGGAATGGTTAGATAGACCTGATGGGCAGGTGGCACCTTAGCCCCTCCCATCAGTGTATGAATGGGTGAATGATGTCATGGAGTGTTAAAGCACTTTGTGGTCGGAAGACTAGAAAAGCGCTATACAAGTACAGGTCCATTTACCAGGCCATAGGGGAAGGTGGGATAGTTTCAGGACGAATATTGGGTATTTTTCCAATGATAGAATGCACAAGACCTTCTTCTACAGACATCAGGAGGTTGTCCAGGAAGCACCTATGATTTCTGAATTTGTAATCAGATGGCCTGCCCCGTTTACAGAGTGGGTATTGATGATAGATATTGTGCGCTCTGCCGAACAAGATATGTTGCCCAAATTATGTGCCAATACGCACACATAACTATGGCTAACAGTGTTAACAATAAGGCCACTCACACAACTATGCCGTGCAACAAAATACAGCAGACTTGTCTATTTCTCACTAACCAGGGAGACACACAGACCTGGGCTTGGCTTCTTCTAGTTGTCATCCTGGTAGATGGACAGATAATGTCCTGCTTTCAACAGGTTGTCAAGAAAGGACGAACGAAACTGGATTTAATGTGGTCCTGGCTCACTTTAGGCAACCTGTTGTCTCTCTGGCTGGTTGTCTCATTTACAACAGACTCTCGCATTTACTATTCTTACTTGTGAATAAATGTTTTGCAGTTTGAATGATAACATGAGTACGCTTTTAAAAAGGCATGTAAGTGATAATTGCAAGTGACAAATAATTTCTTCGATTCTTCAATGTATGCAGCAAGATGTTGGAGATGTTCTACCAGTCTGTTGTGGCCAGTGTACTGTTCTTCTCTGTTGGGGGAGCAGCATTGGAGCCGAACACACCAACAGACTTAACAAACTGGTTAAGAAGGCCGGCTCTGCTGCAAACTAGACAGTCTGGTGAAGGTGGTGGAGAAGAGGTCACTGAAGAGATTATTATCCATATTGGATAACCCGGACCACACTCTCCACCATCTACTGCAGGGACAGTGGAGCACTGTTTCCAACAGACTCCTCCAGCTCCGCTGTCACAAGGACAGATAAAGGAGATCATTCCTGCCCATCACTTTACAATAAATCACCTCTGGCCAAATCAATTACTCAACTATAACACCGTTGTTTGTTTGTTGGCTACATCATTGCACTACTGTTTCGTTTTGTTAGTTAATTTAATTTAATATTATTTCAATGTCTTAGCATGTTGCTCAACTGCCGGCATAAGTGTTTCATGTCAGAGGAGTTATGCTGAAGGAAATGGAAGGGACTGAGGGATACTAGCGGTAACATGGGGCAGAGGGTCAAGGAAGACAGGACCGCAGAGTACAATACCGATACAAGACCAGCCCAGGATGAAGGCTCAGAGACAGCAGCAGGGCCATCTGAGATTGACAGGGGAGGTTAGTTGACAAGTGAAGACACACAAACACAGTAAGGTTAACTTCTACGGAAAAGATTAATATGGCTAAAAAAGTAACACCAGACCAAAGCAGTGCAAGTGCTGCAAGTATCTGCTATTGTTCATCTGTGATGTCTTGTAAATTTTACAAAATTCAGATCACCTTTCTGTTGCTTGTAAAGGCTATGTTTAGTCCAGAGGTTAAAGGTTGTACTTTAATCATCCAGAGACCAGGGAACAAAACTCACTTTTACTATTATAACTTGGGGAGTTAAAGGGAGTTTTTTTTTTATTTAAGTTTTAAATACCTCAGAATTAAAAAGATCGAGGCAGTTGAAGTAGAGAAAATTAAGGAAAGTCTACCAGGTGTACCTGTGTCAGATTTAATTTAGATTTTTCTGCAAACCATTTTTAGGGTCCGAGCACCGACGAAGTCTGTCCGAGAGGACCCTATTGAAACTGGAATGTTTATTATTATTATTATTATTATTCTGCAATCTAACTGCTTTTTTGGAGGCTGTATCATATCTCAAAAGTTGCCAAAGTTGACTTGCATATCAGGACGGGTGAAAAATTAGATATTTTAGGGGTCTCGCATTTGGGTAGAAAGAAATGTCTCCATAGCGCCCCCTAGAATTTTTTTTCTTTTGAAAGCCAATGAAATTCGCCCCCAATCACCAATTGACTTGAAATTCGACACGCATGTCAGGTTCCGTCTGCTCTACAAAAAAGGTACAGGTACCATTAAGCTCCGCCTACTTAGATTTTCCACCATTTTGAATTTTGTGAAAAACACATTATTTCCAAATCCTCCTAAACGCTGTTTCTGATTTTTTACAAAATGTTATGTGGTTCATTATTGGTTCAATGTCATCACAAGTTATCAAAAGCTTGTTGATAGCTCATTGTGTTGAGAACAAAAAGGACCAATCAACTTCTAAGGGAAATGTCTTAGTTTTCAATCCACGTAACATCCAAATGACTTGGCCTATCATCTCCAAATTTCTAGCATATGTCCACATCGCTTCCTTTAACTTTCTCTGTCATTTTCATGATATTCAAACACTAGGGGGCGATGCAGTAAATTGCCCAATTTCTGCATTTTAAGCCATTTTTCATCATTTTCAGAAGTTGTACGTGAACTCCTCCTCCTACAGAATTCATGCAATCAACTTCAAATTTGGTCAGAATGATCTGAAGACCTTAATGATGAAAAGTTATCAAAATGGCGAATTGTCTTTGAACGGCCTTCACGTTGCGGGGCTCCAAATATACGGCCATTTTTTGCGGTTCGCCACAAAAGTGGATGTTGCTGTAACTCCAAGGTACATTATCCAATTTGCCCAAAATTTCTCATGCATGATGGTAGTTAAGGCCTGAGCGCATTTCAATGCAAAACATTTCACAATATCAGAGCGCCACCTATTGGCAAAAGAAAATGACAAGTTTTATACTCTGATCTATTCCTCCTAGCAAATTCACCAGATCCCTTTCAAAGTTTGTCAGACAAGCCTTAAGACTTTGATAATGCTTCATTGTGAAGATTGTAAGAATTCGTTTCAAGGGCGGCGATGTTGCGGCTCTGCGAACTTTGATCCTTCGCCGTGAACGAATAAACCGATTTCACTCAACTCCACATGAGATCAGATCCTTTCCAAATTTCACATGTTTGATGAGACTCCAGGCTTGAAGACAAGTGCAGTCCAATTTTTAAATCAAAGTCATAGCGCCACATACTGGTAACAGGAAGTTAAAGCCTCTATACTTTGGCCTGTTTCTCTTAGTAGGTAAATCAGATCGATATCAAATTACTACCACACATATGTAAGAAGTTCATAATGCCAGCTCACAAATCTTTTGAGCTTTCGTGTAACACCGTTGCCGTGGCGACACATGCTTCGCAGTCAACAACGAAGGTACTTTTGAGGTACTAAACATGCTTGAAACGTAACTAAACTTTGTACAGACGTTTAAAGTCATAAACATAGTTACCTGACGTGATTTTAATGCTTCAGAGTGGAAAGGTTGCTCGATAGCGCCCCCTACAAAACTTTGACAAAGCAGCCCTCGCAGTATGTTTGACATAGACAAAATTTAGTAGGCATATGTATCACATGTAGGCTTAAAAGAAAGTCTCTTGGTACCATGCTCTAAACCGTACCAGAAGTCGGCCATTTTGATTTCTGTGGGATTTTTCCTTTCATTTTTTCCTATTTCTTGGCTCTTTATTTGAACGAACTCCTCCTAGGTAAATCATCAGATATACTCCAAATTTGGTCAGTACAATGTAAAAACCTTAGTGATTAAAAGTTATCAAAATGTTGTTGTTTCGTCGAAGGCTGTTGCCGTAGCAACTCAATCTTCGATATGAAAAACAAATATGTTTTTGAGGGACTAAACATGCTCAAAACAGATTAAGACATAGCACACACATTTAATTACCTAAATGTAGTTATGATATGTTTGGAATGCTTCAAAATTAAGAATCGGCTCGATAGCGCCCCCTACAAAATGTCAACAAAAGTTCAACAAAATTCGACAAAGCAGCCCTCGCAGTACGTTTGACAAAAATATACAAAATTTGGTAGGCTTATGTAACACATGTAAACTTACAAATAAGTCTCTTGGGACCATGCTCCAAACCGTATCAGAAGCCGGCCATTTTGAGTTTTACATGAATTGCTCATGTTGTCGGATGGTCGCAGACATTCTCGGCCGCGTGAGCCGGCATCCCGCCAGCACCCCCGACGTGCGCAAAGGTGCGAGGACCCGTACATCGCTGCGGCGTGACGCACTTTCCCGTCTTTTCGCGGCAATTTTCTTCAGCGATCGCCGAAGTGTAAGTAGTATTCATTTAGACATATCAAAGAATCTACGTGTCAAATTTCAGGAATATATATGGACGTTTACGTGTCTAAATACTCTAGGAAAGTGACTTTGAGAGAAAGCAGTAAGAACACTCGGGCGACGATTTTTACTCTGAAAAGTATCTCTGTATTTTCATCGTACTGCTAATGAGTTAGCATATGAGTGTATTTTATAGCTAGCTTTACACTACTTTGTCTAGCCAATGAAAATATAGCATCATGTGTGACGTAATCTGTAGTCGAGGTGAGGCAGAAATATTTGTTGTCTGAAAATGATGAAAGAAGTTGCGACAGCGGGAAAAACGATCAAAGAATCATAGCGCGAGTTAAAGGCAGGCAGCTGTTTGTTTATATTTCTGAAACAAAGGCAGACATAATAAAAACTTTTTTTCTTGTTTTTCATAAGCCAGGCTACGTTATGATGATGATGGTATCACACCATGTGTGTCGGCTGGGACGAGGAGCTGGATGAGGAAGATGAATATTTTAAATGTTATTTGTGTCCTGATTTTTAACTTAATTTTGTTTTGTATGTATTTAAATAAATGTTTGCATCATCTTTTCAATGATTTGCACAAGTCATTTGTCTTTTGCTTTAACAATGTAGCTTTTCAATCATGAATACTTGTGTTTTTAGTTGTAATATATCTCACTCTGCACTGTGTGTTATGATAGTAATTGTTATATACAATATATGTGTGCATGATTGTTAAACTTCATGAATCAGCTGGTGTTTTGCAAGTGATTGACATGTGAAGAGTTTAACAAAACATCCAGCAGGTTATAATAGTCACTCAAATGGAAATTACAGAGCTTTTATTGCATAGTTTGGAGTTGTTGAAGCATAATATCTTATTGTGAAGGACAGAACTACGGTCCTGGATGTGTTGACAGAACTGATGGTCATTTTGGTGACCCTGGAAGAAGTTAATATCTCATCAGCATTTACTACGAGGATAGAAGTTCGTTTGACTCAGGCCAATAGCGGCGCACGGCAAATATAGATACTATAGATACTTAGATACTTCAGGGTTATTTCACTCAGTTAAGAACCTTCCTGAACCATTCTAACCCTAACCCTGTTAAGCCTGCTTCCCCCGTAGCCAAACATAACAGATGAATGGATGGAAGTTACACTTTGTTTGTGGCCATAAATAGTTTGGCTTTGTTAAAATAAGAAAAGTTAGTACAAATAATAGGGTTAAATGAGAGAGCTGATTGTTTTGCTGACCAGGATTCCAGTTTAAAATATAACCTATTATCAAAACAAAATCAGTTCCTGGTGCTAATCATTAGGCAAGGAGAGAAAACAATTATTCTGGTGCTACTGATAAACATGTTGGCTTGTTCTTCAGTTAAGATTTTCATTATTCTTTTTAATACAGGTTGGTATAGTGTCATTGTCTAATGGCAGTTTGTGAAAATATCACGAAATGCAATCTCCTGGTTTTGTACTGAGTGACACAAATTGTCGGGACATGCAGTGTTGAAAACCATTGACACCCACTCCTTATAAGTTGTATTTTTAAATATTTAATACTTTGTCAGTAACTCTGACCGTTGTAAAGTCATGTGGCTGCGTTAAGGATCCTCGTTGGCATTGTTTTTGTGCAAGAAAAAAACATGTTTAACATTAAATAAATAAATTGCATTTCGTGACATTTCCGGATTTAACCACCTGCCATGAAACTTGGCAAATAGTATTTAATTATTCTAGTAACACACTGGGTAGTCAAATTATTCTATGTTAGAACACATCAAGGAATTGGTCTCTCCAATCATCTCTGCATTTGATCCCAAGGCTGAGAAACAGCCATATTCCACTGTATTCATGATCCTTCTTTTTGAAACAGATAGTGTTGCTTTTGCGCTTACTTAAAGGAAGCTGGTCGATGAAAATGATGAGTTACTAAATACAGGATTTTAAATGCAGTTAGTCACGAGAAGTGTAGAAAGCTCTGACCTTGCCAGTTTGTGAGTCTCTGGGACTGTTTGTGGTGTTCCGTTGCGATGGCCAGCGTATTAAGGAGGACGAGCATGATCACCCACCAGTAGAACAGTTTGGACTTCACATACACTCTGCATTTACGGCGTAACCAACGATTCCACTTACGAGCCAGCTTACTGCACAAAAGAGAAAGACAAGTTGAATTCCGAGGAATGGTGAGTCTTCATAGTGGCCCTAAAGAAAGATAGCATGACTTTGATAACCCCCTCTTCATTATTATGGCACACAGATAGATGGGGTTATTCACATCCCTGTATACATGAAGCTAGTATCCCGGTTACTGATGAGTGCATGGCATTGGGCGTGGGTGATGAGAGGAAATATAGAACATGTTAACCTTTCCTACTTCAGCCCAGGAGAGGCCTTGTCTCCTCCTGCAAGGTTTATTCAAGGCCATTTACACTTGATAACTTTACTCCTGACTCTGAGCTCATCCACTGTTACACACAATACACATTGAGCTATTTCTTATAACACTGTCTTTTTTACCAGTGTCAGCCTGTCACTGGCACTACCAGTGAATGAAGGGTCGTCATGATTTTTAGTGGACAGAGAAAAACAACCACGTAAGACGAAACTCGTTTTCTTGCTTTAGCTGCCGCCATTATTTGTGTTTCTATTATGTCACTTGGCTGAAGCCTTGGTGTGCATGTATAAGGTGGCGCACAGACACCTGTATAAGATGTCAAGATAACATTCTAGCATATGCTGGGATCTCAAAACCAGGATGAGGTGTATCCAGGTTTCTAAAATCAGGATATAATGTTTGCATGTTCAAACACAAAAACAGGATACCAGGATACTCTTGTCCATGTTAACACAGTCAGTATCATACTTTCGGATCTCCTTTTAACCTTTAATAAAATTACACTAAGCTGTCACCAGCATTTATTGGATACAAAAGAAGAAAGGTTGCTACTAATAAATATTTGATGTTAACTTAAAAAATACTACAACTTTAATTTTGACATCAAAGAAGACTTAAAATATCAACAATATGTCAATACATACATTCTGCTAAACAAGGGCACTACTCACTAGTAATAAATGATCATCTGCATGGTGTCCATTTTGTTGACACTTCCTGTCTCTGATCCATTTTCCGTGTTGAGCAGGCCTGATGAAGACACACAGAACACTTCTTTAGATCATGTTAAAGACTTTTATTAACATTTACAGTGTGCAAACCCCCAAAGAAAATATTGTAATGTAATGATTATTAATAAAATTAATCAAATATCAATAACTTTTCTACTTTTGGGTGAGGAGCGGCAGGCAGTTGCATCAGCTGTCTTGCTACTATTTCTGTTTTAGACTTTTTATCTACTTTGGGATTGTTGATCCGATTGCTTCTCCGTGAATCGCTACCTTAACGTGGTGGAGGAGTTTGAGTGGCTCAGTGATCCTGGGAGCTATGTTGTCCGGGGCATCAGCCCCTGGTAGGGTCTCCCAAGACAAACAGGTCGCAGGGGAGAGTCCAGACTAAGAGCGGTTCAAAAACCCCGATGAACGGCAGCCCACGGACTATAGCCACCTCGCCCAGACCAGGGAAACCGGGGAACCCTCCCGGAGCCAGACCCGGGAGGGGAGCTCGTAGGCGAGCGTCTGGTGGCCGGGCCTTCGCCCATGGGGCCCGGTCGGGCTCAGCCCGAAGAAACATCATGGAGCAGTCACCCTGTGGACCCACCACCCGCAGGGATAAGCATCGGGGTCGGGTGCTATGTGGACCGGGCGGCAGGCCGGGCAGGGGGCCTGGGCGAGCTGATCGCCGGCGGCATAGACTAGCTCTAGGGACGTGGAACGTCACCTCGCTAGCGGGAAAAGAGCCGGAGCTGGTGCGGGAGGTGGAGCGGTACCAGCTAGATATAGTTGGCCTCACCTCCACGCACAGCACTGGCTCTGGAACCAAGCTCCTGGAGAAAGGTTGGACTTTGTCCTTTTCTGGAGTTGCCCAGGGTGAGAGGCGCCGGGCGGGAGTGGGGATACTCACGAGCCCACGGCTGAGTGCCGCCGTGTTGGAGTTCTACCCGGGGAGCGAGAGGGTCGCCTCCCTGCGCCTGCAGGTTGCGGGGAGTAAGGCTCTGACTGTTGTTTGTGCTTATGCACCGAACAGCAGTTCGGAGTATCCGGCCTTCATGGAGTCGGTGGGAGGGGTCCTGGAAAGGGCGCCTCCTGCTGACTCCATAGTTCTCCTGGGAGACTTCAACGCTCACGTGGGCAGCGACAGAGAAACCTGGCGGGGGGTGATTGGGAGGAACGGCTTGCCTGATCTGAACCCAAGTGGTGTCTCGCTGTTGGACTTCTGTGCTAGCCACGGTTTGTCCATAACGAACACCATGTTCGAACATAGGGTGGCTCATAAGTGTACCTGGTACCAGAACACCTTAGGCCGTAGATCAATGATCGACTTTGTAACCGTTTCATCTGATCTGCGGCCGTATGTCTTGGACACTCGGGTGAAGAGAGGAGCAGAGCTGTCAACTGATCACCACCTGGTGGTGAGTTGGATTAGATGGCGGGGGAATCGGCTGGAGAGACCCAGCAAGCCCAAACGTGTAGTGAGGGTGAACTGGGAACGTCTGGCGGAGGATCCTGTCCGGGAGGTCTTCAACTCCCACCTCCGGAAGAACTTCTCACACATCCCAAGGGAGGTTGGGGACATGGAATCCGAGTGGACCATGTTCAAAGCCTCTATTGTGGACACGGCCGCTAGGAGCTGTGGTCGGAAGGTCACCAGTGCCTGTCGTGGCGGTAACTCGAGAACCCGGTGGTGGACACCGGGGGTGAGGTAAGCCGTCAAACTGAAGAAGGAGGCCTTTCGGGCCTGGTTGGCTCGGGGTTCTCCTGAAACAGCTGAGAGGTACCGGCAGGCCAAAAGGGCTGCAGCTGCGGTGGTCGCGGACGCTAAAACTCGGGCATGGGAGGAGTTCGGGAGGCCATGGAGAAGGACTTTCGGTTGGCCTCAAGGAAGTTCTGGCAAACCATCCGACGGCTCAGGAAGGGAAAGCAGGGCTTACCCCAGGCTGTGCTCAGCACGGGGGGGGGACTGCTGACCCGGACGGGGGACATCGTCGGGTGGTGGAAAGAGCACTTTGAGGAACTCCTAAACCCGGCCAACATGTCCTCTAGAGAGGAGGCAGCGCCTGAAGACTTGGGGGGGGTCGCATCCATATCCTTGGCAGAGGCCACTAAGGTAGTCAATAAGCTCCTTGGTGGCAAGGCGCCGGGGGAGGATGAGATTCGCCCTGAGATGCTGAAGGCGCTGGACGTTGTTGGGCTGTCTTGGCTGACACGCCTTTTCAATGTCGCATGGGGGTCGGGAACAGTGCCCATGAACTGGCAGACCGGGGTGGTGGTTCCCATTTTCAAAAAGGGGGACCGGAGAGTGTGCTCGAATTATCGGGGTATCACACTACTCAGCCTCCCGGGGAAAGTGTATGCCAGGGTTCTGGAAAGGAGGCTCCGACCGATTGTCGAACCTCGGATTCAAGAGGGGCAGTGCGGATTCCGTCCCGGTCGTGGAACAGTGGACCAGCTCTTTACCCTCGCAAGACTACTGGAGGGGCTCTGGGAGTTTGCCCAACCAGTCTACATGTGTTTTGTGGACTTGGAGAAGGCTTTCGACCGGGTCCCTCAGGGGTTTTTGTGGGGGATGCTGCGGGAGTATGGGGTGCCGGACCCGTTACAACGGGCCATCCGGTCTCTGTACGACTGCAGTAGGAGCTGTGTTCGTATTCTCGGCAATAAGTCGGACGCGTTCCCGGTGGGTGTTGGCCTCCGCCAGGGCTGCCCTTTATCACCAGTCCTGTTCGTGACTTTCATGGACAGGATATCTAGGCATTGCCGGGGGGAGGAGAACGTCGGGTTCGGGGGTCTCGGGATCGCCTCTCTGCTGTTCGCAGATGATGTGGTCCTGTTAGCCTCTTCGGACCATGACCTCCAGCATTCATTGGGGCGATTTGCAGCCGAGTGTGACGCGGCGGGGATGAGGGTAAGCACATCCAAATCCGAGGCCATGGTGCTCTGCCGGAAACCGGTGGATTGCTCCCTCCGGGTGGGGGCGCAGTGCCTGCCGCAAGCGAAGGAGTTCAAGTATCTCGGGGTCTTGTTCACGAGTGAGGGTAAGATGGAGGGGGAGATCGACCGACGGATCGGTGCGGCTGCAGCAGTAAAACAGGCGCTGCACCGGACCGTCTTGGTGAAGAGGAGCTGAGCCGGAAGGCAAAGCTCTCAATTTACCGGGCGGTCTACGTTCCGACCCTCACCTATGGTCACGAACTCTGGGTCGTGACCGAAAGAACGAGGTCTCGGATACAAGCGGCCGAAATTAGTTTTCTCCGTAGGGTGGCCGGGCTCAGCCTTAGAGATAGGGTAAGGAGCTCGGACATCAGGAGGGAACTTGGAGTTGAGGCGCTACTCCTTCGTATCGAAGGGAAGACCCAGGACACGCTGGAGGGATTATATCTCCCAGCTGGCCTGGGAACGCCTCGGGATCCCCCAGAACGAGCTGGAACGTGTTGCGGGTGAGAGGGAAGCCCGGGTCGGCCTGCTGCCACCGCGACCCGACCCCGGATAAGCGGAGGAAAATGGATGGATGGATGGGATTGTTGATTATTTATGCAAGCTTGCACTACTGAAGCATTTTGCTTACACCCGCAACGAGCTTCTGTGCTACAGGCATGGAGCTGGAGTTCCTTCAGCACACATTTCAGAGGAGACATGGAGAGAGTGAGATGTTTAGGAAACATAAACCTCTTCTTCCATCAATTATTATTGGGAACACCACCACCTCTAGGAACCACAAGTAGCCCCGCATTCAGTGAGCGCAGCTCTCTAGTGGGGTAATATGGTACTATAAGCTCCTTAAGATATGATGGTGCCTCACCAATTTATGAGGAGAAGGATTTTAAATTGAATTCTTGATTTTACAGGTAGCCAGTGCAGAGAATCTAATACAGGAGTAATATGATCTATTTTCTTACCAGGACAAGTCCTGGACAAAGATAACTGAGATTCTTTAAGATGGTGCTGGATGCCAGGGCAATGTCATCTACAAAAACTATATCATTAGATAGTTGATTTCGGAGGTGTTCTGGGCCTAGTAAAATAACTTCAGTTTTGTCTGAGTTTAACATCAGGAAGTTGCAGGTCATCTATGTTTTTAAGTCTTTAAGACATGCTTAAAGTTTAGCAAGCTGGTTGGTTTTGTCTGGCTTGATGGATAGATATAATTGAGTATCATCTGCCTAACAATGAAAGTCTATGGAGTGTTTTCTGATAATATTGCCAAAAGGAAGCATATATAAGGTGAATAAAACTGGTCCAAGCAGAGAACCTTGTGGAACTCCGTGACTGACGTTGGTGGTCATCGAGGTTTCATATTCTGTGTAAATTGCTGTACTATACTATACTGTACATTACATATATCAATATATGTCAACTTATATTATATTCTACTTCATATCCCACACTATATTATAATTAATTATATAAAATTCTGCTGTACACTTTTAGAGCTGCTGGTACTCTACACATTCCATACATTGTTGCTACTAACCACACCACTATGTCACATTGCTTGAGACAGTATTGCAGTTCGAGTACAATTGTTTGTATATTGCTTGCAATGCAATCTAGTCTAATAAAGTCTAGTTTCTAATTAGAATCAGAATGTGTCATTTTTTTATTTTTCTTTGTCACTTAAATTTTTTTATTCATTTAGACATATTAACATCATACATAAATACAAAAACCAGGCCTGTCAGACAACAACAAAGTAATAAAAATAAATAAATAATAATACAGATGAAAAAAAAAAAAAAAAGGGTAATACATTCATAGCTTGATTTAAAAGCAGCTCCAAGAACCCCCCCCCAGCCTCCCCCCGGCACCCCTTTAATTATCTTTTACATGTAAATTCATATACACCGCCTTGCACCTATACCTGCATTTTCCTAAATACACAAATCCCGTCCACGAGTCCTCGACCCATCCTCTAATTTGTAATAAAAGCCATCAGAATTTTCCATGCTTGGTCAGCTTGGCTTGAACTGTTCTTTACCCTGGCAATCATATTTTCAAATGCAGCTGTCTCTGTCATGAGTTTGAGCTATTCTATGAGTGTGGGCGTATGTGGGCTCTTCCAGTTTCGCAGGATAAGCCTTGCTGCCACCATGAAACCTGTTAATGACAGTCTGATCTCTGCTTTGGTAAGGCCTGGTGGCATCAACGATGTGTCCCCTAGTAAACATAGTTGTGGGGATTCTGGTAAAGGCCGTTTTAGCCACTTTTCTAGGTTCCTCAGTACTACCTTCCAAAAAGGCAACACATTGGAGCACTCCCAGAGAGCGTGGAGAAAAGTGCCCATTTCTTTGCTACATTTCCAACATTTATTATCCTGCATTAAGCCTATTTTATACAGTTTCAAAGGTGTAAAATAATATCTATTTACAATTTTGTAATGAGTAAACTTGCAAGAAATCCCCCTTCTCATCTAAATTAAATTTTTCTTTAAGGTCCTCGAATGATCTAAATGAGCCGTCTCTGTAGAGATCTTTGACAACATGTATTCCTTTAGCCAGCCATATATCCCATAGAAATACTTTTTTCCCTAAACAGATGAGAGGGTTATTCCAAATGGAGGAGTAGCTTTGTTTGTATTGAGAAATCCCCAGAATCGTATGTGCCATTACCCATGCCCACTGAGAGTGTTGTAAAATTAGATTTCTTTGGTCTGTTTTTGTTGTGTGTTTTTGTGATAATGAGTCCATAACCTGAGATGGAGCCGCTAGTTCCCCTTCCATCTTTACCCACGCGGGGTTAGATTCACAATTTGCAAAGTGCCGTGCTAGCTTATTCATTTCAAATGCTATGTTATATAATTCTATATTTGGAAGAGCCAATCCCATACTGTCTCTTGAGGCGAAGAGCTTTTTCATACTGATTCTAGGCTTTTTGTCATTCCATAAAAATTCCTTAATTAGATGGTCATATTATTTAAAAATTCCTTCGGAAATGGTTACTGGTATCATCATAGAGATGTAGTTAAATTGTGGAGCCACCACCATCTTAATATTTTTTTCCCCATACGGTAAGATTTAACACTTTCCACTTGTCAAATTTTGGCCTAATTTTTGTATTAACGGGAACATATAATAAAGATTATATTTTCTATATCTGAGCACAACCTAATACCCAAATATTTCAGTCCCCTTGGGATCCATTTAAACTGGAATGAATCGACCATTGATAGAATGCATCCTCTTGATATCGGCATGCATTCAGACTTTTGCCAATTTATTTTAGAACCTGATATTTTTGAAAAAGATTCAATTGTAGATAGAACATTAGGAATTGACATCAAAGGATCCTTGATCAGTAATAAAATATCATCGGCATACATAAACATTTTGTGTTCCTCTTCACCTTGTACGACCCCCTTAATATCCGCCTCTGCCCTGATTGCGATAGCCAAAGGTTCCAAGAATAGTGTAAAGAGTAGGGGACTAAGAGGGTCTCCCTGTTTGGTACCTCTCATTAGATTGAAAAAGGGTGATATCATTCCACTTGTTATCACTGCTGCTTGTGGATTTGAGTAAATTAAGTTCACCCATTGAATAAAAGTTTCCCCAAACCCAAATCGTTTAAGGGTATATCGCAAGAAGCTCCACTCCACCCTATCAAATGCCTTTTGAGCATCCAAGGAAAGGCAGCTATGGGAGTGGTTTCCCCCTGATTAAGCTGTATAAGATGTAGCAGACATCTGATGTTGTCTGCGGATGACCTTCCCTTTATGAATCCTACTTGATCTGAATGTATTAAGCGTGGTAGAATAACTTCCAGCCTCATTTCCAAAATCTTTGTTTTTGCAGTCCACATTAATCAAGCTCACAGGTCTATAATTTCCCGGGTCGGTGGGGTCTTTATCTTTTTTAACAATTAAGGATATCAGAGCTTCGTTGTATGTTTTTGGTAGCTCTCCCGATGAGAATGATTCTTCATACACTGCTGTCAGAATGGGAACCATCTAGCCCAGGCGATTTTCCAGGCTTCATTAAAGAGGTAGCAGTGTTGACCTCCTCTACTGTTATGGGGCTGTCCAAATAGTTTTTCTGATTCACTGATATTTCTGGCAGTTTAATTTTTGAGAAAAATGTCTCATAATTACCCACCTCTGGATCAGCCTCCGATTTATAAAGTTCACTGTAAAAACTTGCAAATACCCTATTAATTTCTTTTGTATTTGTCACCAGTTTCCCCACTTCATTTTTGACCGCTGGTATAGCATAACTAGCCTCTTTTTGTTTTAGTTGTCTGGCTAGTAGTTTCCCAGATTTTTCCCCACTCTCATAGAAATTACTTTTTAGTCTCAATAGGGCATACTCTGCTTTTTATTATATATTTCATTTAATTTAAATTTTAGGTTGCACCGTTGTTTGAGCAGTAGATCAGTGTGATTCTTGGACAGTGTTTTTTCTAATACTTTAAGCTGAGTTTCCAAATCACTTACTATTTTTAACTTGCTCTCTTTTTTTCTACTGGAATAAGCTATGATTTTTCCCCTTATATAAGCCTTGGAGGCCTCCCATACTGTTCCAACTTTATCTGTTGAACCAATGTTCCACAGGAAGAAATTGTCAAGTTCCTCTACCATTAAACTGCTAAATCCTGGGTCCTGGAATAGAGCTATGTTCAACCTCCATCTGTTTTTCTTTACTCTGGTTCTATTACTAATTCTAGTTGGACTGCTGCATGATCGGTCAATGCTATGGTTCCTATTGAACAGTCTGAAACACTCTCCACCAGATCCTTGCTTATCAAAAAATATCTATCCTGGAGTGAGATTTGTGTCTATGAGAGTAGAATGTATATTCCCTTTTGGGTTGACAAGCCTCCATATATCTGTCAATCCGAGGTCCTTCATCAATAATTTAATTGCCAGTCTGTCTTTTGGCATATTAAAAAAAGGAGTTGGTTTGTCTAGAGCCCCCTCCAAGACTTGATTAAAATCTCCAGCTATGATTGTATGCCCATCAACTATGTTGCCCACTAATTTATTTACTTCATGAAAAAAGTCTGGATCCTCGATGTTCGGGGCATAAATATTACAGAGATTAACTTTTATTCCATCAATGTTAGCTTCCAAACATATAATTCTTCCTTCCACATCCCTTTCTTCGCTTAACAATTGGAAATTCAACTTTTTGTGTACCAAAATAGCCACTCCATGTTTTTTACTAGAGTATGAACTATAGTATGCCTGGCCAACCCAGTCTCTCCTCAATTTAGCTGCCTCTGAATCGATCAAGTGAGTCTCTTGTATAAAGGCCACATCGGCTTGTTGGGATTTTAGGTATAATACATTTTTTTTCCTTTTTATGGGATTTTGTAGCCCATTTACGTTCCAGGACACTATCCTCAGACCCTTAGCCATAAATTAACATATGGTTTTGTACTCTCAATATCGAGATGATAGCTGGCACATGAGAGCAGTAAGCGCAAAGGAGAGAACAAAACAAGAAATGAGGTGCCACCCAGCTGCAGGGTCGTCCTTCAATCAGAGGATCGGCGGTTCGATCCCCGGCTCCTCTAGCCCATGTCGATGTGTCCTTGGGCAAGACACTTAACCCCCAATTGCTCCCGTAGCTGTGCCTATGGTGTATGAATGTTAGCTACTCCTGATGGCCAGGTGGCACCTTAGCCCCTCCCATCAGTGTATGAATGGGTGAATGATGTCATGTAGTGTTAAAGCGCTTTGAGTGGTCAGAAGACTAGAAAAGCGCTATACAAGTACAGGTCCAAAGGTCCAAAACCCACGTAAACAATAACACATAATACAAAACAACCACACATAACAAAAACCCTATTCCCACCCCCTCTCCCGCTCTCACTCAGGAGAGACCCACCGCCAAAATGTACCATGGGGCACACTGAAGACGTCACCATCAGGAATCCCCCACACCCCTTACTTTTTTTCTTTTCTTAACTACCTTGTGTGCTGTTCATTCCCGCATAACCTGTTGATAGCACTTCACTTCAGCAGTATTTTAACAACCTTTCTCTGATACTTAAGATTTGAAAGAAGAAAAAGAAAGTATACTGGCTATTCCCCAACTTCAAGCCCAAGTATAAAGTCCCATATTCAGTTGGAGTGCACACACTCCTATACTCACTGCTTTGGGCTTGTCCTGGATTGTATAGAAATGAATGCAGTAACATAGAATCATGTCCTGCTCATACTGCTGCGTCCAAGCGCAGAGCGTCATCGTCCTGTCAGAGAGATGTTCTGCTGGAACCCGATGTAAAGGACTGTTGCCATTGTCATTCTCGGCCGTTCGGGTTAGAGCTCAAGTAGCACTTGATATTTAACTCCACTTCTCCATCTCCTCCTTGTCAAGAAAGCCCATTGCCTCTCGATGATCTGCGAACTTCATTCTTTTCTCCCTCCATGAAAAGTGCAACTCAGCTGGATATGCGAGAGTGAAACGCACATCCAGCTGGTGTAGACGGTTTCTCACTTCGTTGAACTTTCTTCTTTTCTCCGCCGTCTCCTTAGTCATGTCGGGGAAAAAAGACAGCCTACAGCCTCCCCAGAGGATATACTTCTTGTTTCTGTAATTCTCCCTAGCAGCAGCCAACATTCGCTCCCGCTCCAGAAAGCTTAGAAACCGAATAATTATTGGTCTGGGTGGCCGACCTTCCTCGGGCATTGGTACCGGGGCTCAGTGCACTTGTTGTAGTTGCGCTCCGTCCAGTTCGACCCCCAGATCTTCCAAGATGATCCTCCTCACACATTCTGATGGTTTACCGTTGTCGAGCTTCTCCCTCAGGCCAATGAGCCGTAGATTCTGGCGCCTGTCTCTATTAGCGGCATCTTCGACGGCCTGATGTAGTTCATTGCACTTTTTAGTGTTTCTCTCCGCAGTTTGGCGAAGCTGGTGGTTATCATCCTCCAACTGAGATATTCGATGTTCTGCTTCCTCCAGGCGAAGTGTTATTCCGTCTACATCAGTTCTCAGGCCCACGCTGGTCTCTTTAATCTCCGTCATATCTGCTTGCAAAGCCGTTAAAAGTTTCCCAACTTACCCCATCTCCTCCATGGCTTTCACCAGGGACTGTTGCATAGCCGACAGCACGCTTCCCTCGTTGTTCATGCCATCAGCGTTTGTTAGCTTAATATTAGCACCGCCAGTACTGGCACTTTGTTTGGCCGCTCTCGTTGACATATTGCGTAAGTCACCCACTCTTTCAGCTCCAACAGTGTTTAACTATCACTTCCTAAAACCTTACAGCACAGTCACGCTGATATCATTTAGCGAATTTGGGGTAGTTAGGTGGGTTTACCGGGACATATCCTGTCAGGCAGCCATCTTGCTCGGTGATCCCATGTGACCTCAACCAGAATGTGTCATTATAAAAACTATGTCAATCTGAATGTTCGTGGGTTGTACTTCCGGACAGCAACTCCAGTTATTTGTAATCTGTGCAATGCAAATAAATCTACGTCAATTGAACTTTGATCCAATCTCTCTGGTATTCAGTGGGTGCCATGATTCTCATCAAGCATGTCTACTTTGGGAGAGTTTTGACAAAGTACAGTTGAGTTACAATAGCTTGATGTATGAACGCAAACCATGTAAAATAGCCGCCACACCACGTCCACGCCGTTCCATGAAACTCAAGGTTTTGATAACTTGTAATCACTGAAGTATTTAGACTGTACTGACGGAATTTGAAGTGGATCTGATGAATTCCCTAGGATGAGTTTGTTACAGAAAAGTGCAGAGAAATAGAGAAAGATAAAAGAAAAAATCCCACAAAACTCAAGATGGCCGGCTTCTGGTACGGTTTGGAGCATTGTCCCTGGATACTTATTTTTAAGTTGACATGTGTTACATATGCCTACTAAATTTGAAGTGGATCTGATAAAGTCCCTAGGAGGAATTCGTTAAAGAATAGCGCCTACAAAATAGACAAAAATATACCAAACAAATGACACAAAATTCAAAATGGCCAGCTTCTGGTACAGTTTGGAACATGGCCCCAAGAGACTTATTTTTAAGCTTAGATGTGCTACACATGCCTACCAAATTTTGTATATCTATGTCTAACCTACTGCGAGGGCTGCTTTGTCGAAATCTTGTTGAATTTTTAATCACTAATGTTTTTAGATTATACTGTCCAAATTCGAAGTGGATCTGATAAATTCCCTAGGAGGAGTTCGATCCAGAAAAGCGCCTAGAAATAGACAAAAAGGAGCAAATAAATCACACAAAAATCAAACTGGCCGACTTCCGGTACGGTTTAGAGCAGGGTCCCAGGAGACTTTTGTTTAAGTCTACATGTGATACATGTGCCTACTAAATTTTGTATATCTATGTCAAACGTACTGCGAGGGCTGCATCTTTGAAACCTGGTAGGGGGCGCTATCGAGCCAACATTCCACTTTGAAGCATTAAAATCATATAATTTAACTACATTTATGACTTTAAATGTGTGTGCCAAGTTTAGTGACATTTCAAGCATTTTTACTCCCTCAAAAGGACCTTCGTTGTTGACGGCGAAGATCAGGTTGCCAAGGCAACGGCGTTACACGATACCTCAAACGCTTTGTGGGCTGGCATTATAAAAGTCTTCCGTTTGTTTGGAAGTAATTTGATGTCGATCTGATCTACCTACTAAGAAAACCAAGCCAAAGTATAGAAACTTTTACTTCCAGTTACCAGTAGGTGGCGCTATGACTATGATTCAAAATTAGACTGTAAATATCTTCAAGCCTGGAGTCTCATCATACATGTGAAATTTGGAAAGGATCTGATCATGTGGAGTCAAGTTACATCGGTTTATTCGCTCACGGCGAAGGATCAATATTCGCCGATGCTCCGAGTCGCCGTCCTTCATCGAATTCTTACAATCTTCACTGTGTTGCATTATCAAAGTCTTAAGGCTTTTCTGACAAACTTTGAGAGGGATCTGATTAATCTGTGAAGAACAGGGCTTACCAGTGTAAAACATTTCATTTTTGTTGCCACTAGGTGGCGCTATGACTTTGATTCTAAATTATCATATGGATGTCTTCAGGGTCAGGATGTCAGGACATATGAGTAATATGGAGCAGATAAGATAATGAACGGCGGAATTATAACAACTTCCTGTCTCTTGGCGAATGGTGTTTTTTTGAAAATGCTCCCTACTCACATAGGTCGATATTTTAACAACTTTTCACTGCAAAGGTCTCAAGATCATACTGGCCGAATTTGAAGTCAATTGGGTTTAATGTCTAGGACGAGATCGTTCTGGCACAACGCCTGAAAATGATGAAAAACGCTGAAAAATGCTAAAAAAGCCAATATTTGGTGGATAAATGCATCGCCCCCTAGTGTTTGAAAGTAATGAAAATCATTTTCAGAAGGTTTAATGACATTGAACCAATAATGATCCACAGAACATTTTGTAAGAATTGGACCCAGCGTTTAGGAGGATTTTGAGAAAAAAGTGTTTTTCACAAAATTCAAAATGGCGGAAAATCTAAGTAGGCGGACCTTAAGGGTCTGATGGACTTATTTATAAGGGATACCCTCCCGGATAAATAAACGATACGATTTCAATAGGTCCTCTCGGACCGACTTCGTCGGTCGCTCGGGCCCTAATAAACAGCGATTACAATAGGTCCTCACGGACTGACTTCGTCGGCCGCTCGGGCCCTAATAAACAATACGATTTCAATAGGTCCTCACGGACCGACTTCATCGGCCGCTCGAGCCCTAATAAACATAGCGATTTCAATAGGTCCTCTCGGACCGACTTCGTCGGTCACTCGGGCCCTAATAAACAATACGATTTCAATAGGTTCTCACGGACCGACTTCGTCGGCCGCTCGGGCCCTAATAATATAAAATTATTTAATTTAATATGTAGGTTCACTAAATTAGCTAAAGCAGAGATTAGGTTGTGTGTATCATACCCAATCAGAGGGATTGGTAGAAAGAGCTAATGGTACGCTAAAAGCAAAACTAGCCCGAATCTGCAGGGAAACTAAAATGGACTGGCTGGCTGCTTTGCTGCTTGCACTAATGAGCATGAGAATGCAAACTAACCACACCACTTGTTTTTAATGTTTAAATGAATGTGCTTAATTGGTTTTAAATCTTCTTTTCTGTTGCATTGTTTTGATGCTTAATGGTTTTATGGAAAGTACTTTGAATTGCCTTGTTGTTGAAGATGTGATATGCAAATAAACTTGCCTTGCCTTGCATGAGATGCTAACAGGATGTAATAGCCATATTAGAGTTTATCAGGGTTGTATTAAAGAACCCCCATTCGCAATGTATACCATGTAACCTTATATAATCTCGCTTGCATTGATTATCAGGTCTAACAGCCTGGAGAAAAACAGCATATTCTGCGATTGACTAGTCAGTTGCTCTAAGTGACAAAGTAGAAGATAACCTTATAACAGGGCACTTTTCTTATATACGTGTATGATGAAATGTTAGTTGGTAACTAGATATAAGTAGTAGCAACCCACTGTCCGCATCCCCAAGAAGACCGACCCACAGCAGCTCATGCGTCATCAAAAAGGTGCTAGTAACCTTATGCATGAGTGGTTCCCTCCTGTGCGTAAAGTACATGAACCAGAAGATTCGGAGGATAAAACATTTTTTCTGAGTGACTTCAGTCAAATATTTTATATTTATGCTTAATAAATGTCTCACGCTTAGGATAACTATGAAGCCGCATTAACACATATATTAGGGTTATTAAGAGCACAATATTCATAGTTTTATGTATCTAATTAATCACTGACATGATATTATAAAGTTACATTCAGGTATAGCTGTAAGCAGGCCCAACGAAAGGGGGGTAGGGGGTTAGACAGACAGAAGATAGGGGGCCGAGAAGAGAGCCCAGTGAAGGCAGAAGACGACAAGGTCACGATAAGTTAGCGCCTTAGGCTCAACCGTTGTGGATATTATGGCTAGTAATGGGAATATTATGAGACGGGAAAATAAACATGAGGCAGACAGTGAAATAATCAGTTTCGGTATTGAGATGGCGTCAACTGGTTAAAATGGCATGCGTGAAACATTAGGTCACCTGATACGAGGTCAAAATGGCCGCAGGGGGCGGGGTTAAGGGGTGGTACCGGGGCTGAACCTGAATCAGAATGTGTCATTATAAAAACTATGTCAATCTGAATGTTCGTGGGTTGTACTTCCGGACAGCAACTCCAGTTATTTGTAATCTGTGCAAATAAATCTACGTTAATTGAACTTTGATCCAATCTCTCAGGTATTCTGTGGGTGGTCAATTATTGAGGTCCCGTAAGTGATTTCCTGTGGCGCCTCACTAGCAGTCAGATAGGAAATAGTTGTGAAGTTTATGCAGAATTAAGTTTGAAGGAAATTAGCCATCATCGAGCAGAATACGCAATAAACGGAAGAAATTCAGCCACAACAAGATCAACCATTGAATACAAGCGAGATACTGGGATCAATTAAAGCTACACAGAGCACCTGGGCCAGATGGTTTCCCCATTGTGGCATTTTTAGATAAACTATTACCACTTTTACTTGATATGTTCAACGACTCTTTAACCCGAGGTACTCTGCCACAAACCCTGACAAATGCATCAATTACTCTATTGTTAAAACCTGGAAAAGATGCAAATGAATGTGGATCCTATCGACCAATTTCTCTTCTCAATGCAGATTATAAAATTCTGGCAAAGGCCCTAGCAATGCGGCTGGAAACAGTTATTCATGAAGTAATTTCTGAAGACCAAACTGGTTTCATAAGGAATCACCATTCTTTCAGTAATATCCGCCGCCTGTTTAATGTTATCTATTCCCCTGGGTCTGGGGAGATCCCAGAGATGGTTATCTCTCTAGATGCAGAAAAGGCATTTGATAGGGTGGAATGGCCTTATCTATTCAGGATTTTGGAAACGTTTGGTTTTGGTCCTAAATGTGTGGCATGGGTAAAACTCCTCTACTCCTCACCCAGGGCCTCTGTCGTCAGCAATAGATCAAACTCCGAATATTTCAATTTACACCGAGGTACCCGTCAAGGCTGCCCTTTAAGTCCTTTATTATTTGCCTTAGCTATCGAACCATTATCCATTGCTCTAAAACCATCCCCTAACATTAAAGGAATCCACAGATGGAGCATTGAGCACAGAGTCTCGCTATATGCTGATGATTTATTAGTTTAGCTTCTGACCCGGGGGATTCTGTCCCTGCATTAATTGAAATCCTTAATCAATTTGGGACATTCTCAGGATACAAGTTAAATTTCTCCAAAAGTGAAAGCTTCCCTTTAAACAATTTGGCAATTATGACTCCAGAAATGCAATTGCTTTTTCACAAGTGTGATTCTGAATTCAAATATCTGGGCGTCTATATCACTTGTAAATTTGAAAGCTTATATAATAGGAATTTCTCTCCATTTATCACCAAGATGAAGACAGACTTTGATAGATGGAAAACCATCTATGCTTCATTAACAGGCAAAGTTAATTCTATTAAGATGAATGTTTTACCATGTTTCTTATATTTGTTTCAATGACTGCCCACTGGCCTAAACTCTTTTTTTACTACCTTAGATAAGCATATTACAGGCTTTTTATGGGATGATAAGCAACAAAGGATAAGTAAAGTGATGCAGAAAATAATACACTGGATCAAGCTCACATGGGTATGTCCCATATGCAAGTACCTTTAAAGGTGAATTTAAGAAAATATGTAAAAATCGGGAAAATGCCCTTAGACCCCAGAGGGTTAAACATGTCCTTGTCCCCACTCCTAAATGCTTGTTCCTTTTGCAACCTTAGCTGTCTGAGTTTTGCTGTGAACCAGGGTTTGTCATTGTTGTTACAACACAGCTCACTAAGGAAAGGGAAGTACCAGAAAACCAGTTGGAATTGGTCAAATAAAATTACTTTGTAACAAGAAATATGTAACAAAACACAAACAAGGAGTTAAACTAAAAAGGAAAAAAAATTGGCCGCTGGAAGCTGTTTAAAACAAATAGATCAATACAACCAAAAGAGAGCGCATAAAATAAAAGCTATACTAATTTATCTAAACTGAATCAAGATACAGCAAAAACCTCACTATTTGAGAGTAAAGGTAAAAACCATAAAACAACTAAAACAGCCCCCTTGCTCTTCGAGAATTATACTCAGTTTGTGCAGTGCACTGGCGAGCTGCTCAATGGAAATCTCAGCTGCCAAGACTGACAATCTGACTTTAACACAGATGTTCTCGGCTAGGGAACCACACATACTATTGTTACTGCGGAGACTGTGGCTCAGTGTTTGAGCGGGTCGTCCGTCAATCAGAGGTTTGGCAGTTCGATCCCCGGTTCCTCCATGTCGATGTGTTCTTGGGTAAGACACTCAACCCCAAATACTCCTGTAGTTTTGTGCCTGCAGTGTATGAATTGGTATGAATGTTACCTCCCATGGTAACCCCTGCCATCAGTGTATGAATGAGTGTGAACGGGTGTAAATGACATGTAGGGTTAAAGTGCTTTGAGTGGTCAGAAGACTAGAAAAGCAATATAGAGGTACAAGTCCATTTATCATACTACTACTACTTCTGGGGATTAAGAATTTAATATATATATTTTTTGGAACTCATGCAAGCTTTAGAAATCCCTAAAAGAGTTAGAATATAGCAAACTTCTGAAAACCCAAACCCAGCAGTTTAAGCCTAGACATATATTTAGTGACATCACTTTCCATCAATCACAAACAGTCTGGTAAAGGTTCTACCCAGTCATTCAGCTCTTTATGGCGATATAGAAGTACAGAGGTTTTATTCTAATCAAGGGCTTCAAGCTGACTTGTTTTCTTTTTGTAGAGTAACAGAATGCAGTCTTTAAAAGGCTGAATGTACTGATTACAATAAAGCAACAGGATTAGATAATACACCTGTGTGGAAGGAAAATGTTTTATGACTTATTCTTAGTAAAACTACGAAGTCATGTACATCACAAACTGCCCCGGACATGAACCGGTTTATTAAGAGCACGAAATTCATAGTCACATATATCTATCAATCCATCAAATGTTGTGATGAGTTACACTCATGTGAACTGTACAAGCAAGCGGCCCACTTAGACAAAGTGCATATTCAGCCTGGGAAGATGAGCATAATGGGGACTTCCACCAGTTGAAGGAAACAGAAAGATGATCAGAGATAAGTAGAAGCGTAGCAGCCCTCTGTAATAAGGCTCCGTTGACAGACAGCTGGGAACCTTAGCAGATAAGGACTGGCGACCTGGCGCAATTCCAGAGCGAGCCAGTAGGGATGGAGCTGAAACCACCAGCTGGTTTCTAACGACCACAGACCAAAGGGGGCTAGCTAAGAAGAGGGTAGGTATTATGACAAGAGGTGGACAGGGTGACGTAGGAGTCAGCAATAACAAGATATTACTGGAGCATGAAAGGATGGGAGGCAGACAGCGAAATAACTTATTTACTTTAGAAAACCGGCGTGACCTGGCAAGAAGTGGTTTACGTGGTCGCCGAATATGAGAAATATGAGATACAGGGATGGGCTCAGGGGTTGGAAGGTGGGCCGTGCTTAAACCAAATGTTACGTTATAAGTACTATGTCAGTTTGTTTGTTCGTTCGTTGTTGATTTCCGGAACCAACTCGATTTGTTCGTAATCTGTGTGTTACAAATAAATCTACGTGAATTTTGATCCAATCTCTCTTGTGTTCTGTGGGTGTTCAATTACTGAGGTCCCGTTCGTGAGTTCCTGTGGCACCTCACTAGCAGTCAGATAGGAGATAACTATTAAGTTTATACAGAATCAGGTTTTAAGAATCATCATCGAGCCAGACGACAAATCAGCCACAACACCTGCCAGGTTCCTAAGGGATGGAGTGTATTGTACCTGTTGTAGCCCTATCTATAGAGCAAGGGAAGGTACCCACAGATGATACATTTAAGAATTATTACCTTATTAAATATTAAATAATAGACCAGTTTCAATTTTAAGTGTCCTTTCCAAAGTCATTGAAAGATCATACAACAGATAAATACATAATTATTAAGTCACAGGCCGCATCAGAAAGGTGCTTGATGCAGGCAAATTCTGTGGAATGGTCATGTTAGACCTTACAGAGCAAGAAGAGAAGTGTGGACAGCGAAACCAGATCCTTTAACCAAGAATGGACAGACTCTTATATGTTCATTCTTTCAATGGATGGTTTAAAACCAGTGTCTCATATGTTCAGAGACCGTGACGGTTGTTAAAAGTGGCAATGTTTAGTGCCACTTCACAAAAAAGCACAAATCTGTTCTTCTGTTTCAGGCTGGTCTCATATATTTGGATCAGAACTGCACTGAAGAAAACTGCTGCAGTTGAAAGAAAAAAGGAAACTTGCCATCTAGTGACGGTCAACCAAAGTGGCACTACAAAAAAATAATATATATATAGCAACGTTAATCTACTGGATCAGTGCATATCTTGAATCCTAGTGATATGTTTCTGACAGCTGCAAAAGACAATTCCAGGCATTTTATACATATATTTTCTCTTCTATTCAACCGGTATTCTATTCTGTGCCTTGTGTCTTACCCTGTCCCTCATGGTCATTGTCCATGACCTCAGCCTGAGTTATCCATTCCATATAGCCCTTGAGGTCCTCATCTAGCTGCTGGGTTTCCCTCAGCTTCTGAAACTCTCCTCGGGACTTGGCCTTCTCTCGCTCTTTTGTGAACTCACTAGTTGGAAAAAAGACAAACAATATGAAATAAAGAGACAGAATAGTAAATCATGATTATGTAAAATAAACGATATGAAGGTAAGTAGTTAGGCTAAGTATTCTTACCCACTGAGCACGCCCAGAACCAGGTTTAGCACGAAGAAGGAGCCAACCAGGATGAGTGTGGTAAAATAGATCCATGGCCATTCCATTCCTATAGCATCATTGACCTGTATGACAAAGCACACTTTTTATCTTTATCAAAGAAAGTGTAACCAAAAGCCTAATCTAGACATAAAAACAGCTGAGCTCTCTGCTTTCCCTTTTTTGCAGTACAAATTAAAAGTAAAAAATTGTCTTTTGGAACTCTTATTTGATGTATATTTATTAGTTTATGATGCGGAAGAACAACATACACAATCATTTCAGCTAAGGCCCTACTCAGTGTGCAGGCCCCTTCATTTGCCACAACAGGTGATTGCCACCATTCATATATAAATTTAATTCCCTTTTTTTTTAAACTCTTACGTTACATATGTATTGCAATTTTAATATACTATCAATCAAGTGATAGTAAGTAAGTAGCTAATAGCTGTCTATTTACTTCCTGACTTAGGTCGCATTAAGGTGATTTCCTGTTCACAACTTCCTCGATTTCTCAAGAAAACTACTACCTGTCACAAAAACACATTAAATTAACTTATTAACTAATCAAGAGTAACATAACACTCTCTTAACCCAAACGTTTTAGAAAGTATACAGTTATTATGGCTTCTTCTCAGCAGTAACTTCACCCCCATCTTTCCTGGAGACCTTTATCGCTACCTTGGAAGACTTCAGTCATCTTCCACTTCAGAATCATTTCCAAAGGCATAAAGTCCTCTTAAGTGGTCATCTTTGGGAGTCACAATACTTTCACAATGAAGATTGGGCCTGGAAGACTGTCACTTCCTTTGTGGCTGAAGTGAAGAAAGATATTGCTTCCTCCATCTAACGTAGAAGGATTTGGCCACACTGTTATTTGTGGAGGTTTTTGACCCAGTCAGCAAATGGGGCAAAGGGAAGACTCACTTTCTGACTGAGTGATTATTGTAAGGAATCTTAAGCTCCTTAAAGGCACTGACGAAGTTGGTTCGTCAATCCACCGAATAAGATGGCCCCTGAAGGCGAGGAAAAACCTTAGGGCAGTGATGAAGCTTGATGGATCTAGATATTCAATGACCTATGTGAACAGCTTTCAGGTAAATAACACTGATCAACACATACTCAAAGTGAGACCACTCCTTGTACGGAATGAAGATACTGTCTATCTGAAAACATCCAGGCTGACAATCATGATCATGATGGGTGAAAAAGCAATCTGCTGGAAAATCTGACATCATCTGCATAAAGTTTGCCCCTGCCTTTTGCTGATGACTATCCAGAAACCAGCAGCACATAAGTCAATATGGTGCCTACCAGTACTACCAAGAAGGGTTTTCTCCTTTTGCTGGAGTTCTGCTTATCTGATGCAACTGACTCTCTGACTATCAGACAACCATTGGCATCAATAAAGGGATCGAAGACTTTTAAAGGACTCTGCTTAGGAAGTCCTTAAACAAGCATAGTCTTTAGTGTATGTATCTTCTTGAATTGCATGGATGATGGTCTTAGTTCCTGAGTTAGATCAACTGAGATTGCTGTGTGGCAGTGATGCCAGCCCCTGCAGCTACTTGTTTTCTCTCTCCCTGTGTTTGTGTTATCCTTGTCAGCTGGCGTGGGCGTGGCTCCCGGTCATCATCTCTCTGGCTTCCAGCTTCACCCTGCTCACTGTCCTGCCTGCTATCAGCAATCGAACCACCGGTCACCAATCATCTCATCAGCTCTGCTCTCAGTTTTCACCAGATTCTTGTCAACTCTTCTGTGGTAAACAACTGATGGCCGAACTAACTTATACTCCTGGAATTGCTCTTATTTTTTCTGTCTATTTTGTTTAATTCAAACTTGTCATTGGAAAAGAAGTTAAAAAGACTACTTCTAAAACTTTCTTTGAGTGCTAACGAGTTTTCTTTAGACTGGACTATTAACTTACCCAGTAGAGGACATCAGTCCACCCCTGTGTGGTGATACACTGGTAGACAGTCAGCATGGAAAAGCCTAGGTTGTCAAAGTGGGTAATTCCATGGTTTGGGCCTGGCCAGCCAGTTCGACACTCTGTGCCATTGATGGTACAACGACGACCATTCCCTGCTTGGGCACATGGAGCTGGCTTTTCATTCTCCCATGTAGCAATGATATCTGAAGGTCAGAGGAGGGTAATGTTCAAGGTTAGGTTGATCTTTGTGTGCATGTATTGCACACATGCTACCACCTGTCTCCATTTTTCTCTCCCAATGACAAATTAAATAGTTGTCAATATAGAGTACACTACTCATACAGGTGCTCTTTATTTCTCAAATGAAAAAGTATGAAACACACTTTTCTGTGTGAGGAAATATGGAGCTTACTTCTTAACCATTAAAGCAGATGTTCATACACATTCATCTTTGCACATTTTCTACTATATGGTTCTGTGTCCTGAAGGCAAACACACTCAGTTTAACTTGTAAAATACATTTAACACACATAGTTCCTCATATGGTATTCATGGTGTTTTGGACAAATACAGACCTTTCAAACAGCACCAGGCTGCGGTGAGCAACAATGATCAGAGCCTATACCCTATATGCAGTAGGCATACATGGTGTAGGGTGTTGGCTCTGATCATTGTTAGCTGTCACTGTGCTATGCATTGATAAATGCATACACAGGGCACGGATGCGGCTCGACACATCTGCCGAAGCATGCTTGCAGCAGAAAGGAAACTCAGCAGAGGCAATGTGACGCAGCTGAACAACCTCGTGGGTGTTTTGACATTTCACTTTAAAATGAATCAACGCTGCATTTTATTAATTCTGCTAACAAGGGGAATGAGTAAACCAAACAAACCTAAACAGACTTTTTTTTAACTGTAGATCATCAATAAGATTACAAATTCTAGATTAAGTAAAGATTAATAAAATACCGTGCTACTATGTCATACCTCTCTCTCTCTCTCTCTCATATTTACAGTGTTTAGTGACACTATGGTGGGAGGACTGGGATTGGGGGCCATGCTCCCCCGGAACAAAATTTTGCACATTTTAAAGTTAAATGTATCAGTGTTTGAGAGAAATTAAGAGGTTAAATCCAAGTGCCCATCAGGAGTATCTAACATTCATACCCATTCACACACCACAGGAACAGCCTGCGGGGGCAAATCGGGGTTAAGTGTTTTGCCCAAGGAGACATCAACATAGACTAGCCGCCGATCCTTTGATTGAAGGACGACCCTGATCTATCACTGAGCCACAGTCGCCATATGTTTGTTTTCATTGTAGAAAACAATTAAATCAATAAAACCCAATGGTGGTATAAATATGAATGAAAGTAAATCATGATAAACTTGATGGGGTCTGTTTTCAAGACTGGTCGATTGAGTTGCCGAGTTGCAGCGGGAACAGAGGGCTCAGCAAGCACGACGTTCACGGCCCCGGGAAGCAGCACAGTCCGGACTAGCGTTGCAGTAAAGCTGACGCGGCCAGAGCAGAGGAAATGCACACAGAGAGAGCCAAACAGCCCACTGTTGAGAATTGTAAAATATTTTCGGTTCATTCGGTTAATGGGGAACATTGTGTATGTACATATTTGTACAGCTGTATTTATATTTCTTTGTATGTATGAGAGCAACACAAAGCAGAGTCAAACATCAGAACTTATGACCCAGTAAAATCCTACTACTGACCTCAGATCTTTAAGAAAGCATTTTTTAAAATATATTTTAATATAATACTCACATGCACATACCTGTATGTGATCATTCCTCCTGTCCTTACTGACTGTGAAAAGATCCCTTTTAAAATATATATTTTTTGTATTGATGGGGGGAGAAACCCAAATGAAAAAAAGGACAGTGTATTTTGTCAATTACATTGGAATTGATTTTCAAAGCCATCTCTTATTGCGTCCAGTATGGCGAAGTAGAACAATTACAGCCACCAATAATTATTGCAATGTAGGCCTACGTACGAGCATGTCGGTTTTAACATAGGCATTTAAAATGAAGCTCCTGCGAGGCATATGTTGGAAGTGATGAATTAGACATGTCTTTAAACATTAACACTACTCTTCAGCAGCAAAGAGCAGACGAGAACAAAACAGGGAAGCAAAGGGCTTCTGGTGAACTACACTATTTGGGTAACAAAATGGCTGACTGCAAATATTGATAAGTAACGTAACGTTACCACTAACAAGTGATTGCTATGGTATGTTACTGACAGCAAAGACACCACACCTCAGAATTACATTTATTCTGACTTTATCTTGCCAATACATGATAAATAAGGCTGTATTGGCCTGAATCCATCAATCAGATGGGTAAATTAAATATGGTATTATGTATGATATTTAACATCCATATTCAGTATAACCCTGTTGTGCTGCATACTCTACCTGTGCCTGTGTAGTAGCAGGTCTTGTGCATTTTGCACTTGAAGAGCTCTAATCCCATAATGGAGTAAATGGTGACCATGAAAAGAACCAGTAGGGTGATGTGAAAAAGAGGCAGCATGGACTTCAGGATGGAGTTCATCACCACTTGAAGGCCTTAGGGGGACAACAGGAGTAAAAATCAGTATTCCTAAAAACAAATTAAATGGCATGTGCTACAATGTGTTTTTCTCTACAAACAAGCAATCATTCATCTACGTTTAATAACTGTGAGTGAAATTAGTTATTGCCTCTGGCTGCCACACAACTGTAAAACATTGACAGAAACCTTTAATACTAATTATAATATAAATACTACCACTAAGAATAAAATAAAAATGATAGTACAATTATGTTAGGCTTGATGAAATTATATAGTTCCAGCGGTTCAAAGTATCTGATTCAAGAACAGACCAGTTACTCACTGGGGACTCCAGAGACCAGTCTGAGGGGCCGCAGGACTCTGAATGCCCGCAGAGCTTTCATGTCGAATCCACCACCTTTTTCTCCGACTGCAGCCTCCACTCCACTGATGTGGTTAAAGGCATCCACAACCACAGTGAACAAGCTGGAGAGATTAATACAGAAAGATCAGATGATCGTTTAGAACATTCAAAATGAGCATCCTTTCTGACTATGCTCATTGACTGGTGCTTCTCCTGGTGCATTCATGTTCCCTCACTCGCATTGTTTTCCTCTAATTTATGTCCAACCTGCTGAAAATGTGAGTGAGTGACGCAGGAAAAGAGGCAAGGAATGGGGAAAACGTGTTTTTAGTAAAAAATAACATGTTCTTTTCTCTCAGGTGTAATCTGAAGCCACATCAGTTTGTGATGATTGTGGCCCAGTTGGATCAGCTGTCAGTCTTTAACAGCTCTGTAGAAGTGTATACATACAATATGTAGTGCTTTTTTTCAGGTCAATGAAGCCTATAGGCGTAAGTGAGTTTGTCTTTAATTTAGATACACATGGTCTAAGGGCTGTTGAATTAGGGTGCTTTCATTTATTGATCGTGATGAAATACTTGTGTTAAGCTGAGCGGTGAGAAACCACCACCACTCAAGCCATGCTGGCAGAGTGCGAGGGATTTTCTACTGCACAGCCCGGCAAAGTAAACACAACCGTGTCTTGATTATGTGATGAAGGCATGCTGGATGCAGAAAAAGCAGTCAGTCAGTTGCTCTTCATAACTGTGGCTGCACGTTATTTTTAACATTGTATTTCAAACTCATCTGCTGACCAATTAGTAAAAAATATGTTCATATATTTTGGTGTACACCTGCTATTATTGTTGAATAGCATCACCAACTTGGTGATAAGCATACTACAGCCTCCCTGGTTTTCCGGTGGAAAGCGTTAAGAAGCAGTAACAGGAAATGGTTGGTTTCCTGCAGTAACTTATGGAATGCGGTGCAATGAAACTAAATTCCAACTGAATAAATTAGCAGAGGCTACCAAGACCTCAATGGCGCAGCTCGGTGCAACTTTGTCCTGTTGTGAGGACTCGATGGAAACACGCGTGTATGCAACTTGGTGCCGCAAAATAAATGTGGATCGACCTGGCTCATTGTTAAGCAGCGTTGGACCAAATGCTACGCACACAACACTGCCCTCTTATCTTGGGGTTATCCTGAGAGTTGCAGCTGAAAAGGTTCAATCATCAGAACAGGTAAAACAGAACCACTTCCAAGGGTAGTATAGGAATGTGGGAGAACATGCCACATCCAAAGAGCATGAGCAAACACTATCACTACCGTTTCACTTCTATTTTGCAAAGCAATGACACAACATAAACAGCATACAGTAAAATGGTCATTCAAAACATTAAATTACAAACTCAATGGCCTCAAAAGGCCATCAAGTTTATCAACTTACCCAACGGATACACAAACAAAGTCCAGAATGTTCCAGCAGTTTCTTAAGTAAGCATCTGTATGAAATAGAAATCCATAGGCAATGATCTTCAGGAAACATTCTATAGAGAAGATGATGAGGAAGATGTACTCCAGGCTTTCCTGTAAAACAACCACAATGGCTTTTGTTTGAATATGAAGTTACTCATAGTCTCAAATAACTTGTTTTGTTACATTAGTTACATTATATTTACTGACAGCATTCTGACATATTTGTAAAAAAAAAAAGAACTATATTAGACTTGGTCAGTGGTAGAGCAATAAAGTTCTTGAGTTATTTCCCGTGTTGTACCTGTGTTGATGAGGCTGTCAGAGTCAAGGTGGCGTTTTTACACTGTAGGTTGGGTTGTGAAGTCACCTCCCCTGCTCATGTTTCTTTATGAGAGTTTATCAACTTCTGTCTATTTATGTCACTTACAAACTCATACATCACTGGAAGGCTTTATGGCCTCTCCCATTTCAGCAAAGGTATTCAGTGAATGTCTATTTTAAAGGCACAGCGCACACACACACACACACACACACACACACACACACACACACACACAGTGCCCTTCAGGAGTGTTAAACTGATACATTGGCCTAGTATCATTGCCCTTGGGTAAAATAAAATTAAGCTAATTAGCTAATTAATCATTGCGATGCAAAATAATCTTTCATAATAATTCATTATCTTCTTGATGGATCATGGGTTGTGTTGTAGAAATTATGTTCTCAAATTTATTGCCACTTTATTAGGTACATATGTCCAATACAACAGCTACAACAGATATATTTTCCCAAATTTATAATGTTCAGTTTTTGTTGTGGAGTTTTAGTTCATCACTAAACTAAACAGGTTGCACCACACTAACTATTGATGCAGCCCAATCCAGTTTAGTGAAACAAAATCCAGGGGTTGCCAGGCTTTGTAAGGTACTTTATTACTTCCAAGAAGGGTGGCACAATATTGGCAAAAACTGACAAAAGGTACAGGAATTTTCAGCATATAGGGGGGTCTGGACTGAAGTCAAGTGAGCCGTCGTTCGCAAAAACCTGGTCAAGCCAGCCGATATAAGTGCTTGGCGTGTCAAAAACGACAAAGATAGACCAGATAGATGTTCTCCAATTTGATATAACATGTTAAAAACAACATTACATTGTACATTAAATGAAATCCAATTATGATATTTTAAGTCAAAAGGGAGTTGTAAAGTTAAAATATCATCAAATAATGATCTTTGACTGTCCATTGTTTCAATATTTCCTCATATTTTAACTTATATTTTAACATCTGTGCTTTTTTAAATAATAGAATAAAGAAAATTGCAATCACTTTCAAGTAAACCATATTGCCCCATCAGACAAAAACAAATAAAATGGGCAATCACTTTGATAGAACAATGCAAATAAAGTTCTATCTATGCAACAAATAACTAATATTTGGCAAAACATAGATTATTGTGGCTGCAATTAACCTGTTTTGCACTGAATATCTTTTCAAGATAATAACAATAAAGTGCAATCTGTGAAAAAATAAACAAAATCAAAGCTGCAAGCAGCGATCTACGGGCCCTCACACCTTTGCGCACGTCAGGGGTGCTGTCGGGATGCCGACTAACGTGGCCGAGAATATCTGCGACCATCGGACAACGCGCCAACAAGTTCGATTTTTTTTCCTGCATTGAGTGAGGCTGGAAATTATGCTTTGCAAACAGTCCACCACTTCCTGTATCCACTGTGTGGCGCTAGACAACATGTGTCAACATGCATTATGTTGCTCTATATCAATTGTAGACAACATCAAGTTAATGTCGTGTGAATCAGATGCTGTTTGTCACATAACACTGACTTCCTGTTGCCAGTAGATGGCATTATGACTCAGTGAAAATAGGCTTGTAGACATCATCACGCTGTAACTGTTATCAAGCATGACAAGTTTGGGACAGATTTGAGAAAGTCCGGAGGAGGTACATAAGCTTGTGGCGAATCAAGTAAAATGGTCACCTGCTACGGCTACACCATTCCGTCAAACATAAAGCTTTGATAACTTTTAATCACTAAGGTTTTTCGATTGTACTGACCAAATTTGAGGTGGATCTGATAAAATCCTTAGGAGTTCGTTAAAGTATAGCCTAGAAATGGGCAAAAATGAAGGGGAAATTCAAACAGAAATCAAAATGGCCGACTTCCGGTACGGTTTCAAATTTCATACATGTAGGTCAAATTTAGCACTGGGGCTGCTCTTTTGAATATTTGTAGGGGGCGCTTTGAGACAATTTATGACGGAATAGGCCAAAACCCATATAAAATATTTATTTCCATCAACTTAGACATGTGTGGAAAGTTCCAAGAGGTTTTGACCATCCCAAGCCACAGAGAAATCAGCTTATTTTTTCATGGAGAATGATGAACGTGTTGAGGCTTTACTTACACAATTTGAGACTGATCTGGTCAACTGGCTAGGAGTAGTACATCAAAGTATAAAACGTGTCATTTCCTTTTGCCAGTAGGTGGCGCTATGACTATGTGAACATTTTTGCATGGAAAGGTGTTCAGGCCTGAACTAGTATCATGCTAAATAAATTTGGGGCAGATTGGATAATGTACCTTGGAGTTACAACAACTTACTCTTTCTTGGCGAACTGCACAAAATGGGCATTAAATGGCCGCCATGCCACATCAAGGTTATTGCATAAACATGCACCATTTTGATAACTTTTCATCAAAAAGGTCTTCAGATCATTCTGACCAAATTTGAAGTTGATCGCATAAATTCTGTAGGAGGAGTTTGTTAAAGTACAACGCCTGTAAACGATGAAAAATGGCTAAAAATGCAGAAATTGGGTGATTAACAGTAGCGCCCCCAAGTGTTTGAATGGAATGAAAATATCAGGGTACGCGCTACAGGACACAATGTGTCCTGTAGCAATATGCTACAATATGCTACAAATTTGGTTATAGGCCAATGTTTTGGACGCCCCCTTTGAAGTTAATTGGTCGATATCTTGGAAACGCAATTTGATATGAAAAATCCTTTTGATAACTCTTAATTGTCTTCATCCAATGATGGTGCACAACAAATTGAAGCGCAATCGGATCTGTGGTTTAGGAGGAGTTTGCAAAATGGTGGAACATTTGGGGCTTTTTTTTAGAGAGAGCTGGATATCTGTAGCAAATGTCAGGTCAATCGGATTTACAGTGTGAGGGGCGTGGTCTTTCAAAAAACACTTTTTGTAGAGGGCGCTAGCGAGCCATTTTGTCATGTTAAAGTGTGAAACCTATAAAATATAAAAATGTTCACCAGTTCTGATATGCATGCCAAATTTGGGGAGTTTTGGAATATGATAAAGCACCCAAAAAAGCAATTCAATGGCAGAAGAATAATTACTAGAAAATGCATTTCTTCCTGAAAATGCATTGGAATGCTGAAAGTTGACATTTGAAAATAGCTGAAAATAGCTGAAGAAATAGCTGAAAATACAGAAAAACAGCTGAAAATACAAAAAAGGGAAACTACCTGCTGAAAACTGTTAAAGACCAAAAGCTTTGAACTGAACTGATGAAAATCCTTGTAGTTGAAATGTATAACTTGAAAGGTTTAAGGCAAAACTGCATCATCTAAAGAATCCAAGAGATGAATTACAATCCAGGAAAATAATTTTACTGTCACAGTAATAGTCGTAAAAGAGAGAGAAAAGTAAGAGATAGAGAGAGGGGAAGAGAGAGACAGATGGGGAGAGAGAGGGGGGATAGAGAGCGAGAAAGACAGACAATCAGAGAAAGAGGGAGAGTGAGAGAGAGAGGTTGAGAGAGAGACAGACAGAAGTTGAGAGAGAGAGGGCGGTAGAGAGAGAGAGACACAGAGAGAGAAACGTTGAGAGAGATTTCATATGATGTACAAAATATTGTTTTTTACCTTGTTATATCAAATTGGAGAAGTTATTAACCGCTTAACCGTTATTCATTCTTTAAACCCGTACTGTGATTTTACAGTGATTTTAAGCCTGGCATTTCTGTGCTGCTATATTCATAGACGCCACCTTGTCTTCATCGCCACTAGTAGTCTTTCAAGAGAGGAGTCTGTGTTAGCGATGTGATGTGTCAAGCAGCGATTCTTGCACAACTAGAGATTCTAATTCACTGGAAAAAAAAAACGTTATTTCTTCTCCGTGTAGATCATTAATCACTGAATATAAAAGTGAGTCATTGACATTGTTGGAGAATTGTTTTACGTTATAGTGCTTGTTACCCAAAGAGATTATAGCTCCCCTGTTTGTTTACACTACTGCCCAAATTTGATTACATGTACTGCATTGTATTACTACTGGAAACTGTACTGCAGGTTTACATGAACCATTATATGACCTGTCCTCAATGCACCCCAGGGTAGCAACCTTGAGAACCACTGGCCGAAACCACCATCAGTATCCACAGTATTTTATAATAACAAACACAAGCATGCTGACGTACCAAGTTGCTGTTGGTGTTGTTGCTGTCTTCCTCAGGCATGGGTAAGTACACAGCCAGGGCCACACAGTTGGCAAAGATGGCCAGTAGGATTATGATTTCAAAAGGTCTGAAAGTGATTTATAGGAACCCTCCAGGCTAACCAACGTAGCTCAGATATAGATGTTCCCACATGACACAAATGAAATAAGCTCCTTGACACACACTCACACATACACTTACAACTGTGCTATAACTAGAACTCCAAACATACACCATTTAATGACTACTGAAAGTAAATATGTTGTGAGGTATCAACAATCACATCAAATGTCATTGTAAAATATAATGTATAGAGACACTTTACTACAGCAGGATACTTCCACTCCACAATACTGATGCATGCCTTGCGGAAGGGATTCCTGAGTGTCAAGAAGAGGAGAGAACGTGCAGGCCTCGGGTTGCCTCCTGTAGACATCAGCTTCTTTAGCTTCTCCTTTTGTTTTCTCTTCAGGGTTTCCTCATCCATGATGTAGGATGACAATGGGGGACTGCTGCTGTCTGCCATTACAGCTTCAACAGAGTATTTGTACCAAGTTTACTTGGAATTGCAGGTGGTATTCCAAAAGGTCCTTTTTTTTAAATGCAGTAGTCCTGTTGGTTAGTTCTGTCCACTCATTCGTAACCCTTCTCAACTTGTCTCAATCATCTTTCACACTGTCTCTCTATGATGGTTTGACTGAGCTACCCCTCTTTCTCTGTCTATATCTGTGGAATGGCAGCTGTCCCCTCTACTTGTAGGGGATTGGTTTACTGAGCAGCTGTGTGGTCAAGAGAATAAATATAGACAATGAGCATGGGTGTTGTAGCATGGGGTGACAAAAGAGATATAATCTGACTAGATAGTTTTTAGAAGTGAGTGTGACCCAAACAGAACGGTAGAAGGGCCATGAAAATATATATTTAATGAATTATAAATAGAACAACTATTACTGCAACTAAGAAATCCCCTTTGGCACATAAAGTATTTCCAGCACAGACTTAATGGTGGCCATCTGTCTTATATTATGAAGTTGTAAAGATGATAGGATTTCATAACCTTTCTAAAGCATCTCACCTAGATATATGGAATTTGGTAGGCAAATGGAATGTGGAGACTTTCTAGAAAAGCCTCTCGGAGGTATACCGTAAACCCAACAGGAAGTCAGCCATTTTGAATTGAATTTGCTGTATGTAGACATTTTTTGCCATTTCCAGGCACTGTACTTTAACAAACTCCTGCTAGACATTTCACCAGATTGACTTTAAATTTAGTCAGCACAATCTTAAAACCTTTGTGATGCTAAATTGCGAAGCGTTGCAGTTTTGGTGGAACCATGTTGGGTGGCAGATGCCAATATTGACCTATAGTCATAATGCCACCTATTGGCAACAAGAAATTACATTTTTCTTACATTGCAGTACGTTTCACCTCGATGAACGACATCTATTAGGCAAATGTATTATGTCGATTGTTTTTTTTTTTTATTTCTTGGTGCTATGCTGTGAAGGTTAAATATAAAAAGCTCTCCTAAAGTGAACTGTTTTATGCCATACAGCCTAAACTATTTATAATTACCGTGTGCCTAAACTATTTTATAATTACCTTGTGTACAAATTATGCCAAAGATGTTCGTTATGAAAAAGTACTGTTACATGTATTGCGCAATTAGGGAGGTCCCTAAACTGACTTTTTCACTCGACCCAGAAGCGGAACAGAGCAAGGTCGCGACTTGATGACGTACTGAGAGTGGGAGGACTTCGAAGCGATATAAAGACGGCACGTGTCGACGTGATGGGGCTTTTCCGATGCCGTTTGTCACGTAACACTGATTTATTTTTGTCTATTTTGTAGGCACTATTCTTTAACGACCTCCTCCTAGGGAATTTATCAGATCAACTTCAAATTTGTTAGACATATGTAACGCATGTCAACTTAAAAATAAGTCTCCAGGGATAATAATCCAAACCGTACCAGAAGCCGGCCATTTTGAGTTTTGTGTGATTTTTCCTTTTATTTTTGTCTATTTTTTGGCGCTATTCTGTAACGAACTCCTCCTAGGGAATTTATCAGATCCACTTCAAATTTGGTCAGTACAATCTAAATACCGTAGTGATTAAAAGTTACGAAAAGCTTGAGGTTTCATGGAACGGCGTGGACGTGGTGTGGTGGCTATTTTACATGGTTCGCGATCATACATCAAGCTCTTTGTAACACAACTGTACTTTGTCAAAACTGTCCCAAAGTAGACATTCTTGATGAGAATCATGGCTTGAAGACTTCTGCATGCCAATATTAACTCACAGTCATAGCGCCACCGACTGGGAAACGCAGGGTTTCAAAAAAACAGGTCCAAACACTGAGCGCACTAGGGGAGTTCAGGGGGACACCTTCTGCAGCCCATACATGTGGTTTCCCTTCTCTAAACATATCTATTTAAAAATGTTTGGAGAGCTAAAATTAGCTCACAATAATTTTAAAGCCATGTCAGTAGGCATCACTATAATTGACCTGAAAAGCAGTAAACGATGAGATTCAGGTTGGATGTTGCAGTGAATGATCCAAACTACATTCTGACAATGCAGTAGAGGAAACACACAGTTGGTTTAGAGACCTGCATTTACTTTGACAGTCTGTTGTTACAAACACAAGAGCACATTCACACATATTATGATTAATCAGATCCCTCTCAAAAAAGATTGTAAGAATTTGATGAAGGGCGGCGACTCGGAGTATCGGCGAATATCGATCCTTCGCCATGAGCAAATAAACCGATGTAACTCGACTCCACATGATCAGATCCTTTACAAATTTCACGTCTGATGAGACTCCAGGACCGAAGATATGTACAGTCTAATTTTGAATCATAGTCATAGCGCCACCTACTGGTAACAGGAAGTTAAAGTTTCAATACTTTGGCTTGGTTCTCTTAGGTAAATCAGATCGATATCAAATTACTTCCACACATATGTAAGAAGTTCATAATGCCAGCCCACAAAGCTTTTGAGGTTTCGTGTAACACCGTTGCCGTGGCGACCCATTCTTCGGCCGTCGATTACAAAGGTGCTTTTGAGAGACTAAACTTGCTTGACATGTAACTATACTTGGCACACACATTTAAAGTCCTAAATGTAGTTAACTGATGTGATTTCAATTCTTCAGAGTGGAAAGTTGGCTCGATAGCGCCCCCTACAAAATGTTGACAAAGCAGCTGTTAATGTTCAAAATCTTTGGGCGGACTTGGAAGAGAATTTCTGGATTCAGTAGGTTATAATAAAAATCAATTTAATAAAAGTTGGCACTATAGTGCATAATCCTCAGCTGAGAGTTCATAAGCCAATGGCAGGCCACAGCCTTTCAACAGTTGCCTGTAAAAGCAGCCTGAAGAGAGTTAACTGTCTGTGCGCATTGAACTTAGAGAGCCTCAAACTGACCAGTACATTTGATTATATAGTCCAATGAAAATGTGCATCGTCGCCTCTCATTGGCTCAGTTTTACAACATATATTCGGCTAAAGTTTCACATGGCTAGAATCAGCATTCGGATTGGTCAGTCGGTGCATCGCCTCCTCCAGGCTTACCGGCACTTGAAGTCATCTCTCCACCCTCTCGTAAAGTTGAGCATATCCACTCCTCATGAGGAGTTGTTTTATTGCCCTTTGTGTTGATCTTGGAGACTTCAGTGTCTTCATCCCCCTCTCTCTATCTCATTCCATGCATACCTGAACTAAGTCTAAGTAAGAAACTCAATGTGGCTTTCTTCTATGTCACGCATACTCCTTGCCATAAGGCTCGCTATCCCTTATTAATTATCCTTTTCAAGTATCGTAATTTATACATAGACATTCCTTATTTACAAGTGTAAGTCATATTATATTATTACAACCTAACACAGCCCTTGCAGTACGTTAGATATACAAAATTTGGTATGCGCATGTATCACACGTAGGCTTAAAAAAAGAGTCTCTTGGGACCATGCTCTAAACCGTACTGGAAGTCTGCCATTTTGATTTTGTGGGATTTTTCCTTTCATTTTTGCCTATTTCTTGGCTCTTTATTTGAACGAACTCCTCCTAGGTAAATCATCAGATAGACTTCAAATTTGGTCAGTACAATCTAAAAACCATAGTGATTATCAAAATGTTGTTGTTTTGTCGAAGGCTGTTGCCGTGGCAACACACTCTTCGCCATGAAAAATAAAGATGTTTTGAGGGGCTAAAAATGCTCAAAACAGACTAAAACATACACATTTAATGACCTAAATATAGTTTTATGATATGATTTGATTTGAATGTTTCAAAATTGCAAATTGGCCCGATAGCGCCCCCTCGAATATGTTTGGAAAAGATATAAAATATTTTGTAGGCCTATGTAACACATGTAAACTTAAAAATAAGTCTCTTGGGACCATGCTCCAAACCGTACCAGAAACCGGCCATTTTGAGTTTTACATGAATTGGTCATGAATGTTTTTTCATTTCCAGGCACTGTATTGTATTGAACTCCTCCTAGGGAGACCTTAGTGATTAAAAGTTATCAAAAGCTTTTTATTTGACGGAATGGCGTAGCCGTAGCAGGCGATGATTTTACTTGATTCGCCATCAAACATCATGCTCATATAAATCCTCTGGACTTTCTCAAATCTGTTCCAAACTTGTCATGCTTGATAACAGTCACGGCCTGAGGATGTCTACAAGCCTATTTTCACTCCGACATAGCGCCACCTTCTGGTAACAGGAAGTCAGTGTGATGTGACAAACATTATCCGATTCCGATGACATTAACTTGATGTTGTCTAAACTTGATATAGAGCAACATGATGCATGTTGACACATGTTGTCCAGCGCCACACAGTGGATACAGGAAGTACTGTACTGTTTGCAAAGCATCATTTCCAGCCTCACTCCATGCAGGAAAAAAACAGCTAACTTGTTGTCACGTTGTCCGATGGTCGCAGACATTCTCGGCCACGTGAGCCGGCATCCCGCCAGCACCCCCGACGGTGCGAGGTGCGAGGACCCCTACATCGCTGCTTGCAGCTTTAATTTAAATTACATTTTTCTAAATGTCCTCTGAAACATTATTCTTGATAGGACTTCGTATACTATTGTTCATCAACCTTTCTATTGTGTCCGGGTCCAATTAGACCGGTTATCAGGATTTACGCGGTTTAAATGTGACCATTAAAAACTAGCTAACGCTACTTTAACACTAGACTATTTGCCATATTGTACCAACGGCATTAAACTAAGCTTACCTTTTAAAAACTAACCTATTTTTGAGGCCTCCACACGAAAAAAGCATGCCAATACTAAAATCAGTATATCTCTGCAACCACAAGGTCTATTTGAATCATTGTGGTGTCATTATAAAGGTAATAACTGTGTCAGTTGTCTAGATGTGTAAATATCAGTATATATGTTACTGGTTAAAAGTAAATAAAGATGGAACACAGACAAAATGAAAACATTTCAGGTTCGCCTAAAAAAAAAAAAGAAGCACTTTCAGGATGATCATCCCTTTGGAATAATGGAAAAGCAGGTTTAAACCTCTTCCAAATCATAGCACAATATGTGAATACTCTCTCTGCACAGTTTGACTTTGATAAAGTGGAGCAGAAAAAAATCTGAGTTTTAAGTACAGACAGTTCAGACGAAGTCTCCAAAATTATGAATTGGCATGATAAATGCAATTTCAAGTTTATCATGTACCAAACTATATATTTCACTTCTTTTTTCACTAACGATGTTCAATACATCCATATACAGCAGTAACATACATAATGCCAAACCAAAATAAAAAAATAATAATTTTTGCTCTGAAATCCCCATAAAAACATTTTATTTCTCAAAACCAGAGCTGTAACTTCCACAGCCAAAATATCTGCATGTGAATGTCGCACAGAGCTGAGTGGGACCTCCTTCTAACCGTCAGAGCCTATAGCATGCTGGCACACAGGCCGAAATGAGATTGACAGCACTGTTAGCCAATAAGAGTCAGTCAGGTGAAGCTTATGGTAATTTGATCGCTGCCATTGGACAGTTGTTTACCATCCCCCATATGGAAATTATCAGACACAGAGCCCCCTGGACCCTTTGTTTTTCAGTAGAGGACTTGTACGGACTTATTTCAGTGCAGGACAAGTGGAATACATAGCGTTATACATACATAACAAACTACAGCGTTTCATCGGCAAGGTATGGAGCTATTAATCTTATGTCGCTGTTTCAAAATTGTCTGAGGCTGTTGTTCGTTGGCTCAGAGATCGCTGAGGCTGTGGTTTATAGGGTCAAGGTCACGTTTCTGATCCGACTGTCAAAAACGTATTGATCCGCCGCGTGGTTTAGGTTAGTTCGCCGTCTGGTATTTCCATTGGTTAGTGATGCAGCTGAGCAGACAGACAGCTCGCAGTTTGCGACCTGGTACAGTCCAATTATACATAACTTTAAGCATCAATATAATTTAAATGGATTAGTTGTATACAAAGTCAACCCTGTACAGTTGATGAAGGGGCAAATTAGCTAAAGAGACTTAAACTGATTTTTTTGTAGCAGGCTGTATGCATTTATATTTCTGTGTAGAATTTGACAATTTAACATGGGGGTCCAATGGAAATTGAATCGCTTTTAACTCCTCAAGTGGCTGTTTGAGGAACTGCAGTTATTGGCACTTGTTTTTGACTGTTGGACATAACCATAATTATAACTCACAGTATTCAGTTCATTTGACTTCTTGAAATTTACAATTTATTGAACTGGCTTAAAAAAACCCTGAGTTGGAGTAATACAGTTTGTATACACTGGATATTTATTCCCAGCTTTATTACAATAATGTTTTGAGCCAGGTTTGGGACTTGTGGGACTTACAGGCAGGTCAGAGTTGGTGCCCCAATAACTCAGGAGAATGCCCTGGACAGAAAATCAAAGAGAGGCTCCATCATGTGGATCAGGGATGGTGACCTGCTCTTTGTAAAATGGATGGACACCAGGGAGGTCTCCATCTGCACAACTGTCCATCCTGTATACACAGAGGAGACTGTCCTACAGTGGCAGAAGACTGGTGATGGGCACAGTCAGAGGGTCCCTGTCCCCAGACCCACAGCTGTGGGTGAGTATAACATGTACATGGGGGGAATGGACACCTCTGACCAGATGCTGGGAACCAACTATGTGCATAGAAAAACAAAGAGATGGCCCATAACAGTTTTTCAGCTCATATTGGACATTGCTGTCACTAACAGCTTTATTGTGCACAAGGAGCTCAGCATGAGGCAGAAGCAGAAGCCTGTTTGCAAAGCTACTCGGCGTGCCACTAAGGCCACTTTCCTGTCCCCACAAGCAAAAAGGAGAACACTGGCAAAAGATAGAAGGCAAGCCTGGATAAGAAACAGTATACTCTCTGCCATAAAAGCACTCCCTGGATGTGTGAGGAGTGTAAGGTTGGGCTCTATCCTCAGCTGGACAGGAACTGCTTTAGGGACTACCACTGCAGCTAAAAAAAACGCCTGGACATGGACACTGAAAGCTCTAGGCAAACACAACTGTTTGAGAAGATGTAAAATAGGTAACCTATAGAAACCTGATGAAAATTCAAACCTGTTTTTTTTCTTTTTTGTTATTACACACTGTTTTAAGCATTTATAACCTATAATAATGACAAATACTTGCCAGATTTTGAAAGTTACATTTCTCCTGAAAAAAAGAGCCAAATAATTTACGCAAAGGACATTTTCTGAAACTTTTATTGAGAAAAAAAAAGACAAAAAGGACCAGGCAGCCTGTCATTATTACAGAAGTAAAAAGGTTAAACGCCGTTGCCGTGGTGACGCATCATTGGCATGTAAAAGGAAGCTGATTGTATAGTGGCTTGCGATGCTCAAAAACTCATGCAACTTTACACGTGTCATAGTTGATGGAAATAAATATTTCATGTGGGTTTTTGGCTTGGCTGTTAAAAATCGCCTGAATAGCGCACCCTACACATTTTCAAAAGAGCAGCCCCAGCGCTATGCTTCTTCTACATATATCAAATTTAGTAGGCACATGCATCACATGGATACTTAAAAAAAAGTCTCTTGGCACCATGCTCTAAATCATACCGGAAGTCGGCCATTTGTATTTTTGTGCAATTTCTTCATTGTTTTTTGCCCCTTTTCTAAGCGCTTTACTTTACGAACTCCTCCTAGGGAGTTCATCAGATTCACTTCAAATTTGGTCAGTATGATTTAAAGACCTTTGTGAATAAAAGTTATCAAAAGCTTTACGTTTCACAGAACAGCGTGACCGTGGCGTGGCGGCCATTTTACCTGAATTCTCATTAAACAAGCTTGTGTAACTCAACTGGACTTCCTCGAATCTGCCCCAAAGTTGTCATGCTTGATAAAAGTACGGGCCTGAGGATATCGACAAGCCTATTTTCACTCAAAGTCAAAGCGCCACCTACTGGCAAAGGGAAATTAGCGTTACGTGACAAACAGCATTGGATTTACATGACGCTATAGCGTAATTTCAGTCGGAAGACCATACTCTTGCAAGCCCGTAATTTATTTCTCATACATCTGCATCACTTCTCACGCATGCTCACTCATTATTTAATTTCTGTCATTGTTCGGGGCTGTCAATCATGACACCAACGGTTTAGATCAGCTGGTCTCCTCTATCCAATAAGCACAACGAAACAATTAAATGTTTAGCCTATCATCTTGCTGCTGTCTCTTTTACATATGACTGTCTCTCTACCTTCAGTTCATTCATGTTGCCGTTACGCACTCCTCCACCTCCCCATCTCCGCCCAGTCTTTGCAGATCCATCAGCTTCATCAACTCATTCTATCAGCCTCATCAGCCACCACCACCGAACTCCTCCTAGGGAATTTATCAGATCCACTTCAAATTTGGTCAGTACATTCTATAGACCTTAGTGAATAAAAGTTAACAAAAGCTTTTCATTTGACCAGTAGCGGCTGGTGGAATTTTCTTTTGGTAGGGCCATCCAATCAATTTCAGCAAACATCCCAGTATGATTTAATGCAAAAAAAGGTATCAAACACGCATTACTACTTTGCAGTTAAATATTTAACATTTATTCCAACACTTTGACATAATAATGACATCTTATTCATACAATTCAGTATATTAATTTATATATAATAATATTCAGTATAATATAATATATAAATATAATAAAGTATAAATATCATATAATATAAATCATATATATATAAATAATCTAATAGAACATGTTTATATATTAAGATGCCCCTATGAACTTTGTTTGTTGGGGAAACACCCAATCAGTGTGGTGAGGAAACCTGCATGTTTTTCTGACAGATATGTTTTTTGTGGGACTTCCACAACATGTACAAAGCATAAATAGTGGTTATTTCTTCCATGGTGATGGCGAAAATGAACTACTTCCAAGGAGATAAGCCACGCCCCCTCTTCGGCGGCCCCTGTCAAGTTACGTGAGGTCAATTTCTCACGCTCCGCTCCCTGGTTCACACATGAACTGCGGAAAATAAAAACAGCTGGTGTGTCCTGGAACGACGCTGCAGACACTCTGGGCTCACTGTCCATAAACTGGCTTTCCGTGAGCATCAAAGGGCCTACTCCAACTCCATTAAAGATGCTCGCTCACAGTTCTATTCCAGCTTAATCAATAAAAACCCAGGCAACTCTAAACAGCTTTTTTCGACCATAAACCATCTCCTGAAGCCACAACCATCCTCTTCAACTGAGCCTACAGGGTGCAATGCAACAGCTTCATTGACTTTTTCAGATCCAAGGTCAACAACATTCGCTCTCTGATGTCCAGCTCTCCATCTCTGCTTCCCTCTGACACCAACACCTTATCTGCGAGTGTGCTGTCTCCTCTACATCTCGCTGAGGTTCAGGAGAGCCATGTTGAGGAAATCCTCAGAAAAATTAAATCCTGTACCTGTACCCTGGACCCCATTCCCACTGCCCTGCTCAAGTCACATATCCCCACTCTCAGCCCTTTCATCACCAAAGTTGTTAACCTTTCCCTTCTGTCTGGCTGTGTACCACCTGCTCTCAAGGTTGCTGTCATCCGTCCCCTTCTCAAGAAGCCCACCCTGGACCAGGAGGTTTTAGCCAACTACAGGCCTATCTCCAACCTTGCCTTCCTGTCCAAGGTGTTAGAGAAGGTAGTTGCTTCTCAACTTCAGGACCACCTCAAACACAACAACTTGTTTGAAAAATTTCAGTCAGGATTTCTCAGCCCACAGCACTGAAACAGCTTTGCTCAGGGTGACAAATGACCTGCTGATGACAGCCGATGTAGGATCACCCTCACTCCTCATCCTCCTGGACCTGACTGCTGCATTTGACACAGTGGATCACACTATCCTCCTAGAGTGCCTCCACACCACCATTGGACTATCAGACTCTGCACTCAAGTGGTTTCAGTCCTACCTTTCTGGCAGAACTGAATATGTCTCACTGGGAAGATGCAAGTCCAGACTGCTTCCTGTCTCCTGTGGTGTTCCGCAAGGCTTGGTCCTCGGCCCCATCCTCTTCATTATTTACATGCTCCCCCTCGGTTGTGTCATCAGCAGACATAAGATGTCTTTCCACTGTTATGCTGACTACACACAGCTCTACATAAAAACTGCCCCAAGCCCCTCTGCAGCCATGTCATGTCTCACCACCTGTCTTGGGGAGATAAAGGGATGGATGAGCAACAACTTTCTCCAGTTAAACAGTAGCAAAACCGAAGCCGTCCTTGTTGGCACTCCACACCAGGTTCAGTCATCCTCCATAACTCATCTCACCTTTGACGGTCAGGTCATACCCCTCTCCTCCACAGTCACCAATCTGGGAGTTAGGTTTGACCCTCACCTGACCTTTAATTACCATATAAAATACCTATGCAAAACCTCCTTTTATCATCTCAAAAACATCTCCAAACTCCGCCCCACTTTAAACCTGCCAGATGCAGATAAGCTCGTCCACGCCTTTATCTCCTCAAGACTGGACTACTGTAACTCACTCTTCACTGGGATCACTGGCAAGAACATCCAGAAACTGCAATACATACAGAACAGCGCTGCCAGGATCCTGATGAGAGTCCGGGAATATGAGCACATAACACCCATTCTACACTCACTACACTGGCTCCCTGTCTCATTCCGGATTGACTACAAAGTCCTACTACTCACCCATAAATGCATAAATGGACATCCCCAAACCTCCACCCACACCCTCAGATCTACAAACAGATCGCTCCTTCGGGTCCCCAACACCAAGCTCCACACCATGGGCGACCGGGCCTTTTTCTCGGCAGCATCACGCCTATGGAACAGTCTCCCTGACCACATAAGGCAACACAGACACTGGACTCTTTTAAGACTGGTCTAAACCTTTTTATTCAGGAAGGCGTTTTTTACTTTGTGTTAAATCACTGTCAGCTATTTATTTTTTATTATAGTCTGTTTTAACTATGTACTATGTACTGGCTCTGTGGCACTCTGAGATTCTTTATGAATGAAAAGTGCGTTACAAAGAAAATGCATTATTATTATTATAAAAGCGAAAAGACGCGAAATAACCACAAATAGTCCGGCGAGTAAACTCACGCGACGCTTTTGGTGTGAACGCACCTTTAGGGTCGGGTCTTCTTGGAAGAGTAATGCTCGTGCTCGCCATTGTCATGCCGTTAAAATGGCGCCTCGCGAGACTAACTCTGACGAGAACGCGCAGCTTTGGGCCAAAGTCTGAATCTATTTTTTTAGCTGATTGGCTAAATTGTATGTCACTCATTTATATCTTTAATCAGTAATTAGCTAAACTGCTTCTTAGACCCGCCTCTTTTGGGCAAAAACGATTTGGCCCCAAGCTGCGTGTTCTCGTCAGTTGAAACACGCAGACAGGCAGAGAGGACGTTCAGGAAAAGCATATATTTTGCGCAGATATCCTATTTTACAAATATTACTGGGTATATTCCATATTTCAAAAGCACAAATATTGACAATTTGTATAATTTATTAGGGTCCGAGCACCGACGAAGTCGGTCCGAGAGGACCCTATTGAAACTGGTATGTTTATTATTATTATTATTCTGCAATCTAACTGCATTTTTGGGGGCTTTATCATATCTGAAAAGTTGCGAAAGTTGACATGCATATCAGGACTGGTGAAAAATGATTGATATTTTTGGGATCTCGCATTTGGGTAGAAAGAAATGTCTCTATAGCGCCCCCTAGAATTGTCTTTCTTTTGAAAGCCAATAAAATCCGCCCCCAATCACCAATTGACTTGAAATTCGACACGCATGTCCGGTTCCGTCTGCTCTACGAAAAGTTACATTGTAGCATTAAGCTCCGCCTACTTAGATTTTCCACCATTTTGAATTTTGTGAAAAACACATTATTTCCAAATCCTCCTAAACACTGGTTCCGATTCTTACAAAATGTTATGTGGTTCATTATTGGTTCAATGTCATCACAAGTTATCAAAAACTGGTTGATATCTCATTGTGTTGAGAACAAAAAGGACCAATCAACTTCTCAGGGGCGTGGCTTAGTTTTCAATCCACGTAACATCCAAATCACTTGGCCTATCATCACCAAATTTGTAGCATAGGTCCACATCGCTTCCTTTAACTTACTCTGTCATTTTCATTATATTCAAACACTAGGGGGCGATGCAGTAAATTGCCCAATTTCTGCATTTTAAGCCATTTTTTATCATTTTCAGAAGTTGTACGTGAACAAACTCCTACAGAATTCATGCAATCAACTTCAAATTTGGTCAGAATGATCTGAAGATGTTGATGATGAAAAGTTACATCGCTGCTTGCAGCTTTAATTATTATTATTATTATTATAATAACTTTTTTATAATTTCAATTTTTTTGGGGGGGCTCAAGGTGGGGCCAGGCCCCATGGCCCTCTATTGGCCAGTCGCTACTGCATTTGACGGAATGGCGTAGCCGTAGCGGGCGATGATTTTAATTGATTCGCCATTAAAAGTAGTACGGTAAGCGTATTGCCTCACTTCCGGTTGCCAGCGTGTCTGTTGTCCGATAGGTTACTTTCACAGCTCCAGCTAAACCGAGTTAATTGTGTGATATCGTGTGATATTCTTCAGTACAAGCGGCTAAATTACCTGCTGTACATCTTAAACACTAATATCTCCCTCCTTCTTGTAGCGGCTTCTCGCTTAATCCTACAGTTCTATTTACACTTTGTTTGGTTTCTCTAACGGTAGCCACCGTACTCTTGCTTAGCAGCTTCCGATGGCTTCCCTCTCTCTCTCTTCCTCTCCCCCTTGCTCAGTGTGTCACATGCTTAGCCAGTCCTCTGCCTCCCTTAATGATAACAGTACATGTAAGTAAGTGTAGTTTGTTTGCTAGGGTGGAGGCGAGGCTCAGTGAGTTAGAGGCACGGCTCCGCACCATGGAAGCTCAGTCGTTAGCCACAGAAGTTAGCCTGCTCACTCCCATAGTCGGTGTGGGCCAACCAGCCGTAGCTTCAGCTAGCTGTTCCCCGGCAGCCCCAGAGCAGCCGGTAGGCTGGGTAACTGTCCGAAGGAAGCAGAAGTCAAAGCAGAAGCACACGGTGCACCACCAACCTCTTCACGTTTCTAACCGGTTCTCCCCACTTGGCAAGACACCCGCTGAGGAACCGACTCTGGTTATAAATAGCTCCATAGTCAGAAACGTGAAGATAGCGAAGCCAGGGGTCACAGTCACATGCATTCCGGGGGCCAGAGCGGCCGACGTTGAGTCCTATTTAAAACTGCTGGCTAAGGATAAACGTAAATACAGTAAGATTGTAATACACGTCGGCGGTAATGACTCCCGAATCCGACACTCAGAGGTCACTAAAATTAATGTGGCATCGGTGTGTTCATACGCCAAAACAATGTCAGACACCGTAGTTTTCTCTGGCCCTCTCCCAAATTTGGTCAATGATGAGATGTATAGCCGCATGTCATCATTCAACCGCTGGTTGTCGAGGCGGTGTCCAGCAAACAATGTGGGCTTCGTTGATAATTGAGAGACTTTCTGGGGAAAACCTCATCTGATTAGGAGAGACGGCATTCATCCCACGGTGGATGGAGCGGCTCTCATTTCTGCAAATCTGACCAACTTTGTTTGGGGACCCAGACAACCCAGAGTTCAGACCAGGAAGCAGAAGCAGTGTTGTAGTCTTACACCCTTCTCTGCACTTCCATTAGAGCAGTTACCCACCCAAAACTATATAGGGACTGTGTCTGACACACGGCCACTTCAATTAATTAAATCAAAAGTAACCAGAAGAGGAATTGTACAAAATAATCTCATAAAAGTTAACAGCATCAGCGCAACAGTGCAACAAAATAGGAGAATTAAATGTGGACTTTTAAATATCAGATCTTTGTCATCTAAAGTTGTTTTAGTAAATTATTTAACATCTGACAATCACATTGATCTATTCTGTCTTACTGAAACCTGGCTGTGTCATGAAGAATATGTCAGACTAAATGAATCAATTCCTCCAAGTCACATTAATGCTCACATTCCTCGAGGCACCGGCCGAGGAGGTGGAGTAGCAGCCATCTTTGACTCAAGCCTAATAATAAACCCTAAACCTAAATTAAACTACAACTCATTTGAAAGCCTTGTTCTTAGTCTTTCACATCCAACCTGGAAAACAATACAGCCAATTCTATTTGTTATAGTGTACCGGGCCCCAGGTCCGTATTCTGAATTTCTATCTGATTTTTCAGAGTTTTTATCAAGTTTAGTTCTTAAAACAGATAAAGTTATTATTGTAGGTGACTTTAATATTCATGTGGATGTCGATAATGATAGCCTTAGTACTGCGTTTATCTCATTATTAGATTCAATCGGCTTCTGTCAGAGTGTACAGAAACCCACTGACTGTTTTAACCACACCCTCGACCTTGTTCTTGCATATGGCATTGAAATAGAACATCTAATAGTTTTTCCACAGAACCCTCTTTTATCAGACCATTACCTAATAACTTTCGAGTTTATACTACCAGAGTGTACACCATTAGGCAAAAGTTTCTACACCAGATGTCTATCTGACAGTGCTGTAGCTAAATTTAAAGAAGCGATTCCATCTGTATTTAATTCAATACCATGTCTCAATATAACGGAGGACTCCTGTACTAACTTTAGTCCGTCCCAGAATGATCATCTAGTCGATAGTGCTACAGGCTCACTGACACTGACACTCTATAGCGCCTCTAAAAAAGAAGATAATAAAGCAGAGGAGGTTCGCTCCATGGTATAACCCTCAAACCCGCAAAATAAAACAAACATTGTGAAAGCTTGAAAGGATATGGCGTTCCACCAATTTAGAAGAATCTCGGTTAGTTTGGCGAGATAGTCTTAAAACATATAACAAGGGCCTCTGTAATGCCAGAGCAGCCTATTACTCATCAATAATAGAGAAAAATTAAAGCTGCAAGCAGCGATGTACGGGTCCTCGCACCTTTGCGCACGTCGGGTGTGCTGGCGGGATGCCGGCTCACGCGGCTGAGAATGTCTGTGACCATCGGACAACGCGAGCAATTCATGTAAAACTCAAAATGGCCGGCTTCTGATACTGTTTGGAGCATGGTCCCAATAGACTTATTTGTAAGTTTACATGTGTAACATAAGCCTACCAAATTTTATATTAATTTTCGTCAAACGTACTGCGAGGGCTGCTTTGTCGAATTTTGTCGGAATTTTGTTGACATTTTGTAGGGGGCGCTATTGAGCCGATTCTTAATTTTGAAGCATTCCAAACATATCATATAACTACATTTATGTCATTAAATGTGTGTGATATGTTTTAATCTGTTTTGAGCATGTTTAGCCCCTCAAAAACATATTTGTTTTTCATGTCGAAGAGGGAGTTGCTACGGCAACAGCCTTCGACAAAACAACAAGATTTTGATAACTTTTAATCACTAAGGTTTTTACATTGTACTGACCAAATTTGAAGTCTATCTGATGATTTACCTAGGAGGAGTTCGTTCAAATAAAGAGCCTAGAAATAGGCAAAAATCCCACCGAAATCAAAATGACTGTCTTCCGGTACGGTTTAGAGCATGGTACCATGAGACTTTTTTTTAAGTCTACATGTGATACATGTGCCTACGAAATTTCTTATGTCTATGTCAAACGTACTGCGAGGGCTGCTTTGTCAAAACATTGTGGGGGGCGCTATCGAGCAACCTTTCCACTCTGAAGCATTACAATCATTTCAGGTAACTATATTTATGACTTTAAATGTGTGTGCAAAGTTTAGTTACGTTTCAAGCGTGTTTAGGCCCTCAAAAGTACCTTCGTTGTTGATGGCGAAGAATGGGTTGCCACGGCAACGGCGTTACAGGAAAACTCAAAAGCTTTGTGGGCTGGCATTATGAACTTCTTACATATGTGTGGTAGTAATTTGATATCGATCTGATTTACGTACTAAGAGAAACAGGCCAAAGCATAGAGGCTTTAACTTCCTGTTACCAGTAGGTGGCGCTATGACTTTGATTAATAATTGGACTGCACTTGTCTTCAAGCCTGGAGTCTCATCAAACATGGGAAAATTGGAAAGGATCTGATCATGTGAAGTTGAGTTACATCGGTTTATTCGTTCACGGCGAAGGATCAAAGTTCGCAGAGCCGCAACATCGCCGCCCTTGAAACAAATTCTTACAATCTTCACAATGAAGCATTATCAAAGTCTTAAGGCTTTTCTGACAAACTTTGAGAGGGATCTGGTGAATTTGCTCTGAGGAATAGATCAGAGTACAAAACTTGTCATTTTCTTTTGCCAATAGGTAGCACTCTGATATTGTGAAACTTTTGCATTGAAATGCGCTCAGGCCTCAACTACCATCATATACAAGAACTTTCGGGCAAATTGGATAATGTACCTTGGAGTTACAGCAACATCCACTTTTGTGGCGAACCGCAAGAAATGGACGTATACTTGGAGCCCCGCAACATCAAGGCCGTTCAAAGACAACTCGCCATTTTGATAACTTTTCATCATCAAGGTCTTCAGATCATTCTGACCAAATTTGAAATTGATTGCATGAATTCTGTAGGAGGAGTTCGTTCACGAGACATTTCTTTCCACCCAACTGCGAGACCCCTAAAATATCAAATTTTTCACCTGTCCTGATATGCATGTCAACTTTGGCAACTTTTCAGATATGATAAAGCCCCCAAAAAGGCAGTTAGATTGCAGAATAATAATAATAATAATAATAATAATAAACATTCCAGTTTCAATAGGGTCCTCTCGGACCGACTTCGTCGGTGCTCGGACCCTAATAAGAACAACCTCAGGTTTCTCTTCAGCACTGTAGCCAGGCTGACACAGAGTCACAGCTCTGTTGAGCCGTGTATTCCTATAGACCTCAGTAGTAATGACTTCATGAGCTTCTTCAATGATAAGATTCTAACTATTAGAGACAAGATTAATGGTCTCTTGCCCTCAATCAGTGCCGATCTATCCTTGGAGGCAGCTATAAACCCTGATATATGTATGGACGGCTTCTCTCTCATCGACTTTAAAAAATTGTCTTCAACAATTTCCTCTTCTAAATCTTCTACCTGTCTCTTGGACCCCGTCCCGACGAGGCTGCTTAAAGAAGTTTTACCTTTGATTGGCACCTGTCTGCTGGATATTGTCAATCTGTCTTTACTAACAGGCCATATACCACAGTCTTTTAAATTAGCTGTGATTAAGCCTCTTCTCAAGAAGCCCACTCTTGATCCAGAGGTGTTGGCTAACTATAGACCAATCTCTAACCTTCCCTTCCTCTCTTAAGATCCTTGAGAAAGTAGTTGCAAATCAGTTGTGTGACTTTCTACATAACAATAGTTTATTTGAGGATTTTCAGTCAGGATTTAGAAAACACCACAGCACAGAGATAGCACTGGTGAATATTGCTTGTGATCTTCTAGTTGCATCAGATGGAGGACTTGTCTCTGTCCTTGTCTTGTTAGACCTTAGTGCTGCATTCGCCACCATTGACCATCACATCCTATTACAGAGATTACAACATTTGATTGGCATTAAAGGCACCGCACTTAGCTGGTTTAAATTCTATTTATCAGATCGATCTCAATTTGTATATGTAAACGATGAATCCTCGATGACCACCAACGTCAGTCACGGAGTTCCACAAGGTTCTGTGCTTGGACCAATCTTATTCACCTTATATATGCTTCCTTTGGGCAATATTATCAGAAAATACTCCATAGACTTTCATTGTTATGCTGATTATACTCAATTATATCTATCGATCAAGCCAGACGAAACCAACCAGCTTGCTAAACTTCAAGCATGTGTTAGGTTGTAATAAAATAAAATTACTTACACTTGTAAATAAGGAATGTCTATGTATAAATTACGATACTTAAAAAGGATAATTAATAAGGAATAGTGAGCCTTATGGGAAGGAGTATGCGTGACATAGAAGACAGCCACATTGAGTTTCTTACTTAGACTTTCGGGTATGCATGGAATGAGATAGAGAGAGGGGGATGGATACTAGTCTCCGAGATGAACACAAAGGGCAATAAAACAACTCCACTTGAGGGGGGTTGTTCTGCTGAACTTTACGAGAAGGTGGAGAGATGACTTCAAGTGCCATAAAGCCTGGAGGAGGCGATGCACCGACGTGACCAATCCAAATGATGATTCTAGCCATGTGAAACTTTAGCCGAATATATGTTGTAAAACTGAGCCAATGAGAGGCGACGATGTACATTTTTTATTGGACTATATGATCAAATGTACTGGTCAGTTCGAAGCTCTCTTAGGTCAATGCGCACAGACAGTTAACTCTCGCAAGCTGCTTTTTTTTAAAGGCATCTGTTGAAAGGCTGTGGCCTGCCATTGGCTCATGAACCCTCAGCTGAGGATTATGCACTATATTGCCAACTTTTATTAAATTGATTTTTATTATAACCAACTGAATCCAGAAATTCTCTTCCAAGTCCGCCCAAAGATTCTGAACACTAACAAGTGGTGATCCCGAACGTGCGTCTTTGTGGTAATTGGGACCGGAGAATAGCGAATTGGACAAGGACCGGGATTTTCATCCGGTGTACCCTCGGAGGACCACCTTCTCCCCACTCACATGAGGCCTCATTTGAAAAAGGTAAGACAGAAACCTGTTACAAACCAAATTCTGTATAGGTAGACTAGGACAATTTAGACGTGAGTGGAGTGAAGGCGATCTGAGAAATTATTAGCGTAAAAACACGACACATTAAATAAGGATAAGACATTGTGTAAGAATAACAGTTGGAAATAAGTGTATAACGTCTGAATGGAATTCTCGTTTTGAGGTGTCGGGGCTGCCGATTGATAACTGTGTGTGGACATTGTTTATCTTTGAAAAAAAAAAGAAGAAAAAAAAGAGGAGGGCCGCCGCTGTGCGGACATCATTTATCTGCGGGTATTTGGTCACAAAAGGAAAAGGTATAACGGGTTAAAGTATAACGAAATAAAGTCAAGAACGATAACGTTATTAAAACAGTCCTCGAGGAGGCTACGGGAAAAACCTTCGGTACAGGTTTAAAGAACGATAACGTTAGTAAGACAGTATCTATAGAAGGGACGTAAGTTAGTACGATCCCTGTAAAAAATAGGACAGGGGCGGCGAGTCACTGTGCCTGCTGAGTAGGTGACAATAAAATCTTGAAAGAGTCTAACTGGTGATGAGTAACGTTACAAGGCCGATGGGTTGAGTTATATCCTCTTTAGAATCCATGCAGACGATTTTGGGATTGAAAAACACAGAGCGAACACAAGTTCGCAAAGGGCAGTTTGAAGTTGTAGAGAAGAAAAAAAAAGAGAAGATTTAAAAAAAAAAAATAAGACGAAGAAGAGCACAAGGATAGAAGGGAGTGCAACACCCAAAATAGGAAATAGCGCCTCTAAAGGCAGGAAAGACTCATTACAGAAATACCCCAGCGGGCAGACAGGGTACTGCAGGGACTAACCCTCTAGCGCCACTGTGTTCAAAGTTGGGTATTACAGCAGAAGGGACATTAGCGCCACTCTGTTCAAAGTTGGGTATTACAAAAGAAGGGACATTAGCGCCACTGTGTTCAAAGTTGGGTATTACAACAGAAGGGACATTAGCGCCACTGAGTTCAAAGTTAGGTATTACAACTGCAGGGACATTAGCGCCACTGAGTTCAAAGTTAGGTATTACAACTGCAGGGACATTAGCGCCACTGAGTTCAAAGTTGGGTATTATAACAACAAGACTAATATCCTGCTGCTTCTCCTCACAGCTGACACACACCATCGACACAGCACAGATAGGGGAGAATAAAACCAGTAGGGAAAGGATAAGAATAAAGCCACAGGTATTAAATTAATAATAAGACAAGGATAATAACATTTATAAGCTGAAATTAGGTTACTCTTAAACACATCACCAACACAGTTCAGAGTAAGACTAGTGGCCAAAATAGGGTATTACAGCAAAATAGTATTTGACCTAGAACTAGAATAACGGAAATAAAGGGAAATTAAACATTCAATTGCAGCGTATAACTTTGTTTCCAACATAATTGCATTTTTTACAGTGGCACCACACCTGCACGTTAGACACCATTTTTATTTGTTATTTTCTTTCAACATTTACATTCCCCATATAGCGCCAAAGTTAACACCTGATCCTCTCAAGGATGCCCACCACAGACATGACCCCACCCACATGGGTTGATGCAGCATGCTATGCCGCCCTGGACATGACAGTCCCAGGAGAAAGAAAGAAAACAGACAAGAGACTGAGGAAATACATCCAGAAATGGCACGATGAGGGACTACTGGATGCGACAATCCAGGAGGGACCCACCAAAGAGCAGATGATTTCATTGATGAGAGTGCTCAAGCTGAGAAACAGCGTAGCAAGAGAAAAGCAAAACGGAAAAGGACGCCTCACATCCTCCTCAGCGGACATCGAAAAAGCCAGTAAAGCGAAGAGGAAGAGGTCGCAAGAAAACAAGGAGACTCATTGAACCTCCAGGAGACCAGCCCCCACCTATCAAGCCGTCAGCCACAGCCTCTGCGCCCAGAGTCCACACAAAACAGTCCAGGAGAGAGGGGATTGATTAGGGAAGACCTAGGAAGCTTATCCCCCCGGTCAGCATATCGTGAACTCCCCACCCCAGTGCGACCAAACAGAGTGAACTGGGACGAACGGCTTCCCTCACAACAGGAATGTGCCTTACAGGCATCTTACTCCCCCCCACTAGTGACATCCATGTCCATAGAGGAAGAGGAGGGATTACGAGATGGGAGGAGATATAGTATAATAACTCCATACCCAACTGAGAGCCTTTCCCAAAATCCCCCTGCCAACCCAAACATCTCATCATTGGATACAGGAGCCAGGGCAGAGGTCTCAAATACGCCAGCCCACGCTCCGCCTCCAGAAGCCCCCCTCTTCCTCAATTTCTCTGGCACAGTAACTATGCCTGAGAACTGTGGATGGTGCAGAAGAGGAGAAAATGGCCCCGATGACCTGTCACACACAAGGAGGGTCCTAAGAAAAACGGACAGAGTCAACTACACAACAATGATGCCACTGGGAGAAGTTGTCCAGAAGGAAGAGGACAGTGAAGAGGGAGCAGCCCAGTACCACAGAGTTCAGGCCCCAATCTTGACCCTGGGCAACGGGTTGAAACAATATAAGCCATATAACCCCAAAGATGTTCAATACATCATTGACAAACTGCCTGCCCTGATAAATGGAGGATCCCCCTGGATCAAAGCACTGAATACAGCCACCACTGGGACCCCCTTAGCTGTGAGAAAATGCCACCTATGAAGTGTGGCTAGAACATATCACTCATTACATCAACCAATACAATGAAGATGAAAAAGAGGAGCATGAAGGCAAGGCAAAGTTGGAACTAAGATTGCTAAAAATGCAACTAGCAGAAAGAGACGCTGAGGCTACTAAGAAAGGCCTCAAGGCACAGAAACAGATGGCTGCTATGGGAGACTTCACCCTCCAGATCAACGAAGCAGTGGCCAAAGTTCTGGAGCAGAATAAGAAAGAACAAGAGAAGAAACACAAAGAAAGAGAGAGCGAAATGGAAAAAGAGCGTGCAAGACAAAGTGAAAGGGACAGAAACCACGAAAGTGATCAGCCCCGCAGGCTGCGAAGAGGTGGGTCAGGAGGACAAGGAAACTACAGAAATGACAACGAACGGCAGAACTGTTATAATTGTGGAAAATTTGGACATTGGGCAAGAGATTGCCGCAGTGGACCTCAAGGAGGAAGAGGACGCGGAGGCCCACCCATAAGAGGTGGAGGGCCCAGAGGAGACATCCCCCACCACCGTCAACTGCCAGCAAGAGCGTATGAAGACGAGTTGTATGACAACGACCAATGACGAGGCCCAGAGGACCCAAGCCAGGGAATAATGGTTCCAATTGGTCAGGAACCTATTATTGACTGTGCCATAGACGGAGAGAAGAAGGATCTAATGGTGGACACCGGTGCTTCGGCATCATGCATTGCTAAATTACATCATGCAGTACCACCACTCTCCTCTCGAACGTTATCGGTGGTAGGGTACTCGGGAACACCACAAAAACAGAATTTCACAAAACCACTGAATACAAGAGTGGGAAGAACAATCATCGACCATTTCTACCTGCATGCCTCAACCACGCCCATCGACCTTGCAGGCAGGGACCTGCTGAGAAAACTGGGCATCTCGATACTGTGTTCCCCAGATGGACTCTATTTGACGGCCCCAGGAGGACTGGTTCTGGGACCCCAACAGGCCGGACACAGAATAATGTTCATGGCCCCAGACACCTCTCCGAATGCAGCAGCCTCAACCAGAGTGTACTGGGCCTTATTACAGCCAGAAACCCTAGGAGCCCCTGGCATAATCAAAGAATTTATGAACTGGAAACCGTGGATTCTGACACAACATCCATACGATACGCCTGAAGATCCCTACCACTGCACCTATAATTACACCACTACCGACGACGATGCCTTCCAACAAGCCTGTGGTGACGAAAAAGAGGGGGAAACAGAAATCCTCAGAAGTGGAGCCATAATCATCGGAGAAGAATATGTGGCCGCAGAATGTCTTCTGACGCCGGAACAACGCAGCTGGTACGAATTGAGTCCAGACTCCGCCTCTCACATAGCGTTGATGATAGGAGCAGGACATGAAGCAAGAAATCTGGGCCCCATGATGAAGACTGCTTCTGAGGCAAAATGGATCCCAACCAAGTCCCCGTTCCTGTTTCACACAACTGAAGGAGGCTATTGGAAAATACTTCAACACTCAAACTCCACTGGCCTGCTGCAGCAACATAACCTGGACAGAAATCATGGCAGAAAACACTCAAACCACCCCGCTACAGATGAAATGCTAGAGAAAGTGCCACCTCAGATATGATCTACAGGCGACTATGATGTTGGTCACACCACTCAACACAATGTGGTTATGGCCTTAAAACCAGGTCAGGAATCTACGTGGCGATATCAATATCCACTCCGACCAGACCAAAAGGATGGCATTCGAGAGACAATCCATGGCTTGAACGAGGCAGGAGTACTGATTGACGCAGAGTCGAACTGGAACGCACCCATACTGCCAGTCCCGGCAACAGAGGCTGGAGAATGGTACACGATCTCAGAGCTATCAACCATGCCACAGTTCCCCAAAACATTCAAGTACCTGACCCATATACGGAATTGGCAAGCCTGTCCCCAAGACAACAGTATTTCACTGTGATTGACCTGGCAAACGCTTTCTTTTGCTTACCCCTTGATGAAAAAAGTAGAGACATGTTCGCCTTTACCTTTGAAGGCAGACAATACACCTACTCCAGAAGGCCTACAGAGATAGCCCGGGACTGTTCAATGCGGCACTGAAGCAAGACCTCAAAGACCTCTTCATGCCCCATGACACAGTCCTCATCCAATACGTAGATGACCTACTATTGGCTGCACCAACCGCTGAGACCTGCCTCGAAGTGACCAAAGACTTGCTAGCCTTGTTGTCCAAAGTAGGCTACAAAGTCAACGGCTCCAAGACGCAAATTGCAAGACGAGCAGTGTCATTCCTGGGAAGACTGATTTCAGGAGACTCCTGCTCTCTGTCTGCAGGACAGAAGTCTGCTATTCTCAGTGCGGCTAAACCAACAACAGTTCAAGGGATGCTATCGTTCCTTGGCCTGACGGGCTACAGCCGCCATTACATTCCTGACTATACCTCTCTCACAAGACCCCTGAGAGTGATGCTAACAGAAGCAGGGAACCGCAATCTGAAGGCTACCCTCAGTGGACAGTGGAAGCAGAAATGGCTTTCGCAAAGACTAAACAGGAGCTTGGCCAGGCGTCGAAGCTCTCCACACCTGACTACACCAAGCCCTTCAACCTGGATGTTTCTGAATCAAATGGGATAATATCCGCAATATTGTTTCAGAAAAAGGAGGGAAGGAGAAGACCACTGATGTACTACAGCTCATGTTTAGACCACATCAAAAAAGGCCACGCAGGTTGCACAAGACACTTAGCAGCCCTGAGAAAAGCAATTGAAAAGACCGCTCATGTGGTAATGTGTCACGAGCTCAAGGTCAACACAGAACATGGCGTTCTCGCCTACCTAACCTCAAGCGCATTCAACATGACAGGTGGAAGACAGGCAAGAATTTCAAAGATCTTACAACAACCACACATCACCTTTTCCTATGACACCATCAACATGGCAGATGGACTACACGTGGATCCTCAAGAACCTCACAACTGTGCAGAGATTGCAAGGACAGATCTTAAGGTCAGGATGGACCTGGAAACAGAACCTTTGGACGATCCAGAACTAACACTGTTTACAGATGGAAGCTGCCACATAGGAGAAGAAGGAAACGTCGCTGCCTATTCAATAGTACAATAACAAGGAAAAAGACACTCAACCATTGCAGCAGAAATAATCCCACAACCAGCATCTGCGCAACTCGCGGAAGTAATGGGACTGACCATTGCACTAGAGTACGCCCAAGGAAAATCGGTAAACATCTACACCGACTCAGCCTATGCACATGGAGCTGTGCATGTCGACGGGCCCCAGTGGTTGAGAAGAGGATTTCTGACTACGGCAAACACACCAGTAAAACACAAAGAACAATTGGAACGACTACTGAGAGCCATCATGCTACCAAATAAAGTAGCAGTCATAAAGTGTAAAGGGCACCAGAAGTCACACACAACAGTGGAAAAAGGGAACGAAGCAGCCGACCTCGCAGCCAAAAAAGCAGCAGGCTATGTGAAACAAATGATAGCCATAGCCACCCCAGAACTCCCTAGTCTCGGGATAGAAGACATCAAGCTCATGCAGAAAGAAGCAGGAGTACATGAACAAAACCAGTGGGCACAAAGGGGAGTGTTAACAAAAGGGAATGATTACGCGCGTCACACTCACGCGATCCCGTAGTCTTGTTATTTCTTTATAGAGGCTTAGGTGTCGTTGTCTAGTGCAACTCGAAAGGAACGAGCTCAGTCAGAAAAGTGTGTCTGTGCAGAAACTCTCTGAACTCGTCGGCAGCGCGCAGACGCGGCGCTTCACCACGCGCTTACGTCTGCGCACCGGGGAAGAGCACTGGCGTGCCCCCCGTCGGACAGGTGCCCCTTTTGCAGTCTCGACACCCTCGCGGGTCGCGCGTTACTGGCGTGCCCGGGGGTGAGGCGGAGAGGAATGAGATCCGCGGGAGAAGGGGGAGGGAAGCGGAGATCAAGATCCCCCTATTTTAGATAACCCGTGCTGGCCTGATGGGTGACTCGCCCACGGAGGTGTGCAGCCGAGGTACAGGGAGAGAGGCGGAGGTTATCCTGAGAGACAATAATCTGATCCTAATGTAGGCAATACCATACACTAGCCTGTGTTCTCTCAGTACCTGTTAGTCCGTCCTCTCCCGGGCTCGTGTCGGCACCACCCACCCTCGCTGCCCGCTCCGGGCGGGAGTCACCCCGCTATATGCCTCGTTGAGACCTCCGCTGAGAGAAACCTGGTTTATAATTAGCCTTAGGACTATCCTATCACGAAACCCAATAAAAATGTATACCTTTGTTATTTATTTATTTATTTATTTATAGCGCGGTATAGACCTCGGGTAGTGGTCGTTTACACGTTCAATAATATGTGACAAACCCTGCGAGGAGACTTCAATCATATGAATCTCTCTCCTCGGCCTGTAGACAACAGAGGTCAACCAGTACTATTTCTCTCCTTAATACAGTAAATCATATGCTGGGTATGTGGATGTAGATTAATATCAGTAGGTGTAGCCGTGGGGATGTAGCTCAGACTCACCTCAGGGGCTGGAGGATGGACGTCGTGAAGACCTCGCTCTCCTGCAGGTGATGACTCACTTCAGTCGACGGAGTGAAGAAACGCTCAATAAAGCTACAAACGCACTATTTGGTTAAAACTGCAATGCAGTAGATATTTATTTTAACACAAGCTAGAATAGGGTTATAACTAAATAATTCGCAACACCCGTAAAGAAGTTTTAAAACTCGATCAAAATGAGCCAAGTGTTTGCCAAAAAGTATGGAGATTTGAAAAGTCAATATCTAAGACCTGATGTACTGGGATCAATCTTCTTCTGTCGAACCTTTTTCCTTACTTACGGGGAAGCATATATACCGTTTTGCATACAGCAAATGCCCCCCTTCTTCGGATGCTCGTGACCATTGGGGGACAGGCCGGTCATTCTTACTTCCTCTACTCATGCAGTGTTGGCCCTCGGGCCAACGGGGATTTACCTCCCCCCCCTTCTCCTGAACTTTGGGGAAACTCTTGAACTTTGGACTCTTGTTAGAATTTCTTTAATATCAAATTCTAACTCACACTCCGGACTAGCTGGTAACACCTGCTCATAGCTCAAGCCAATGTGGAACACCTCAACAATATCATACAGTGACCACTCATGATTACATATTAATACCAGACATCTTAGTAAGTCATATTAAAAAGGAATGACATCGTAATACAGAGTATACCAGTTACATACATCAAGCAGATTATATTTGTAGAGTACACACATCCCCTATAGGTACTCCATCACCAGGTTACTAGCTGCTCCCGTTATGCGGTTTGCAGAGGTAACACACCTGAGCCCTATGAAACATTATTATAAGAAATTAAAACATCTGGATAAAAGATAGTTAATGCAGAACCAAGTTTACACATTGACTCCGCCTTGGGTTACAACTCGTGAAATGTGTGTGTGCTATCCGGCAGTCATCGAGAGGGCAAAGTCGTTAAAACTCACCACCACCTTCACCACTATAGTGGAGTCATTCTTTATGGATGATGCCCCAAGCCCTATAGCCCTGAGGCCCTGAGGATTTACACTTACATGTGTTTTTTTATTGCTTCTTCTGACCTACCGCCCGAGGACGCATAGCTACATATGTGTCTTTTTATTGCCTATTCATACAGCGTTCTCTAACTGCTGACCGGGACCTTAGTTAACCAACTAACTAACTCCATAGTCTTATGATAAATTCACATTAAATCCTAGGCCTTCCAACAGGAGCTACCGAGAAGGAAGGACTTTGGAGATCACATGATGGACGCATAGTGGCACCTGCAAGGTTGTGTCAAGGACTCATAAAGCAGGCACATGGCCCCTCTCACGTGAACCCAAAAAGAACAGAAGAAGAGGTCTCCATCCTTTGGTGGCACCCGTATATGACCGAGATGGTAGGGCTCTACCACCACGAATGTCCCACCTGCAACGATTTCAGCATGAAAAGACCGTACAAAAGCCCCCAAGGAGCGTTTCCTGTACCAGACACCCCTTTCAAGGAAATATGCATCGATTACACAGACATGGGTGCAGAAAACAGAGTGAGAGGATTCAGATATCTACTCGTGATGGTCGACAGATACACCCGATGGGTTGAAGCGATCCCTTGCAGGAAAGAAGATGCAAAGACAGTTGTAAAATGTCTGAAGAATGAACTGATACCAAGATATGGTGTACCAAGGAGAATCAGATCTGACAATGGCACACATTTTGCAAACAAACACCTACAGGAGGTTGAGAGATATTTAGGTATCACACATTCACATGGAGCAGTCTATCACCCACAATCACAGGGTATTGTTAGGTTGAAATAAAATAAAATGACTTACACTGTAAATAAGGAATGTCTATGTATAAATTACGATACTTGAAAAGGATAATTAATAAGGAATAGTGAGCCTTATGGGAAAGAGTATGCGTGACATAGAAGAAGGCCACATTGAGTTTTCTAACTTAGACTTTCAGGTATGCATGGAATGAGAAGACGAAGGGGGATGGATACTCCGAGAGACTTCACTAAGAGGGGGGTTGTTTTGCTAAACTGTGTGAGGGGGAGTGATGACATCAGGAGCCATGGACCGGAGCGACCAATCGGAATGCTGATTATAGCCATGTGAAACTTTAGCCGCACCATATGTTGTAGAACTGAGCCAATGAGAGGCGAAGATGCACATTTTCATTGAACTATATAATCACATGTACTGGTCTGTTCAGGGCTCTCTTAGGTCACCAGCACAGACAGTAACTCTCTCAGGATGCCTTTACAGGCAACTGTTGGGGGCCTGTGGACTGCGACTTGGCCTACGATGCCTCAGCTGAGAATTATGCACTGTATTACCAACTTTTATTAAATTGATTTTTATTATAACCAACTGAATCCAGAAATTCTCTTCCAAGCCCGCCCAAAGATTTTTAATATTCATGATAGTGGTGATCCCCGAACGTGATCTTTGCGGCAGCTTGGGGGAGGAGAATAGCGAATTGGACAAGGACCGGGATTTTCATCCGGTGCACCCTCGGCAGACCCTTTTTCCTACTCATGTGAGGCCTCAACAAACAAGGTAAGACAGAAACCTGTTACAAATCAAATTCTGTATAGGTAGACTAGGACAAATTAGACGTGAGTGGGACAAAGGTAATCTGACGAGGTGAGAAATTATGAGCGTAAATACACAATACATTGAATAAGATATTGTGTAAGAATAACAGTTGGAAATAAGTGTATAACTTTTGAATGGAATCCTCGTTTTGAGGTGTCGGCGCTGCCGATTGTTATTTTTGAAAAGATTTATTTGGTCACGCTCCGCCGCCGTGCGGACATTATTTGGTCACGCTCCGCCGCCGTGCGGACATTATTTGGTCACGCTCCGCCGTAGTGCGGACATTATTTGGTCACATCGGACACGCTCCGCCGTCGTGTGGACACCAATTGGAAAAAACCTTCCTTTTATACAGGAACCCGGCGCGCGTGGTATAGGTTTAAAGGCCCTTGGCCATAGAAGAGACGTCGTACGATCTCTGTAAGATAGGACAGGGTCCGGCGAGTCCTTGTGCCTGCTGAGTAGGTGACAATAATATCCTGGTTTAATCTGTGCGGTGACGAGTAACGATACAAAGCTGACAGGCTGCGTTTTATCCTCTTTAGAATCCCCACAGACGAGGTCAGGATTAATAAACACAATGAGCGCGTGAGAGTTCGCAAAAGGAGCTGAGCGAAAGTAAATTCACAAGAAGCTGAATGAAGTTGTAGAGCAGAAGAAGCGCTTAGACGCGGGAAAGATTAAAAAAAAAAAAGAAACAACGAAGAAGAAACAACGAAGAAGAGCACAAAGATAGAAGGGAGTGCAACACCCCAAAATAGGAATTAGCGCCTCTAGAGGCAGGAAAGACTAATTACAGAAATACCCCAGCGGGCAGACAGGGTACTGCATGGACTTTAGCGCCCCTGTGTTCAAAGTTAGGTATTACAACTCCAGGGACATTAGCGCCCCTGTGTTCAAAGTTAGGTATTACAACTCCAGGGACATTAGCGCCCCTGTGTTCAAAGTTAGAGCGTTTCCTGTACCAGACACCCCTTTCAAGGAAATATGCATCGATTACACAGACATGGGTGCAGAAAACAGAGTGAGAGGATTCAGATATCTACTCGTGATGATCGACAAATATACTCGATGGGTTGAAGCGATCCCCTGCAGGAAAGAAGATGCAAAGACAGTTGTGAAATGGCTGAAGAATGAACTGATACCAAGATATGGTGTACCAAGGAAAATCAGATCTGACAATGGCACACATTTTGCAAACAAACACCTACAGGAGGTTGAGAGATATTTAGGTATCACACATTCACATGGAGCAGTCTATCACCCACAATCACAGGGGATAGTCGAGAGGGTTAATCAAACGATTAAATCAAAAATAGCTAAAATATGCCACGGCACTAAGTTGAAATGGGTGGATGCAATACCACTAGCACTAATGTCGATAAGATCCTCAAAAGGAGGGAGAACATTTCTCTCTCCATGAAGTACCTTAACATATCAAACATAAGACAAACCTTTGAAACTGAGACAGGCTTTAGTGAGTCTAACACCTGGCTCAACTAGCTGTTGTATACAGCTAAGGAGCTGATTAGTACGCGCTAAAGCACGACCATAGTTAGCAACAGTGCCATTCGCACTGAACCCCGTTGAACCCTGAAGGTTTCCAATGCATGTTGGGGCTTTTTAAGAACATAGTTAATTCCAAATGCACCACACTTAATTTACTGTTTCCAGCAGTACATCCTCCAGCATTTACATACTATGAAGGCAACTACACTTGTCTATACAGATCGCGAGGGTTAGTCCGCATAGGGACCCTGACTAGCTGCCAAACCACCATTAATGTTAACTCAGGAGAAAACAGCATCACCAGCAGCAAGGTATGTGATCAGAATACGGCTAAAGCTGATGTTTGGTGGTATTTGTGGCGACAGGGTACTTAGAGACTATCTCCCAAAGGATTGGGCAGGAACATGTGTGTTAATAAGACTAATTATGCCAGTAACAATGATCCCATTAGGTCAAGACTCTCAGGACCTGCTTAGCATGAAGGCACACCGCATCAAGGGTTTAGTCAGAAGACGGAGGGGGATTCTAGCCACCTCTTTCGATATAAATGTGTATATAGACAGCATAGGAGTACCTAGAGGAGTACCAGATGAATACAAGGCCCGTAATCAAATAGCTGCCGGATTTGAGTATATCTTCTTATGGTCTACAGTTAACAAAAATGTAGATTGAATCAATTACATCTATTATAACCAGCAGAGATTTGTTAACTACACAAGGGATGCAATTAAAGGCCTATTAGAGCAATTGGATAAAACTTCCCTCATGACCTAGCAAAATAGGAAGGCACTTGACATGCTACTCGGCAAGGAGGGCGGAGTTTGCAAGATGTTTGGTCCGATGTGTTGCACTTTCATTCCAAACAATACTGCCCCCGATGGTTCAGTGACCAGGGGACTAGCAGGACTCCCTTCGCTTAGTGAAGAATTAGCTGAAAATGCAGGAGTGGAGGACCCATTCTCAGGCCTCCTAGAGAGGTGGTTTGGAAGATATAAACAGTTATTCGTCTCAGTTGTTACCGCAGTAGCTGTTATGGCGTCAATTTTAATACTCTGTGGGTGTTGCTGCATCCCATGCCTCAGGACTTTGTCCTACCGCTTGATCGCGACCGCACTGGCTAGAGAAGACCAGCCATTGATGATGCCCCTGCTAGCCCCTACCGCAGCGATAGATGAGCATGAAACAGACAGGGATTTGCTCTTTGATGCTCCACCCCCAGGCTATTATGAGATGATCATGTAAATGTTTACACCACGAAGTGAATGTGAAGAAGTTTAAAAATAGAAAAAAGGATAAAGAAATGTGAAAATGAAAAAACTATAACCTGTATTAACTGTGAATTTTTCTGAGTCAGATATTTCAACCACAACCAGAGCCAGGTCCGGAAAACCTCTCTGTCCTCCACATCCAACCACTTAAGCCACAACCAAATATCCACCGCTCTTGTCTCTTCTCCACCGACCTCCATAATGCCCCTGCCCCAGTCTGATAGGCCTCACACACTCCAGAACAGGTAAAATGTATGAAATATCATGTGACCTTAATGATCCCAGTGTTGATGATTTTCATTGATTTAAATACAGATTTTTAAAATATAACAAACACTGAGTAGGCTGGCAAAGGTGTGTCTAGCGGAAAACACAAACATACACCTCACCTGCAGCGAAGGTAAAATAAAGCAAATAAAATAAAGGTAAATTAAAGGCAGAAGTATATTTTTTGATAATTAAGATAATAAAGATGATGTGTTTGAACCTGTATGTTCTGAGTAGTGTTTCCAAGGCAACCAAAGACTGGAGGCAGCTGAGGCCGGGGCATGGAGGGGAGGGGTCGAGAGGGAGAAGGGGGTGACGACAGGAGGAGAGGTGAGGCCCTGCAAAGTTTACAGCAGGAGACGGACGGAGGATGGAGAGAGGAGAAGGACATCAGGACTCACACGCACCCACACACACACATCCTGATAGGCACACATAGAATGTTACAATAAAGAATGTATTACAAAGATGTTTACACTAAGAAATAGTGTAAAAGGAGGGACTGTTAGGTTGTAATAAAATAAAATGACTTACACTTGTAAATAAGGAATGTCTATGTATACATTACGATACTTAAAAAGGATAATTAATAAGGAATAGTGAGCCTTATGGGAAGGAGTATGCGTGACAGAAGACAGCCACATTGAGTTTCTTACTTAGACTTAGTTCAGGTATGCATGGAATGAGATAGAGAGAGGGGGATGGATACTAGTCTCCGAGATGAACACAAAGGGCAATAAAACAACTCCACTTGAGGGAGGTTGTTCTGCTGAACTTTACGAGAAGGTGGAGAGATGACTTCAAGTGCCATAAAGCCTGGAGGAGGCGATGCACCGACGTGACCAATCCGAATGATGATTCTAGCCATGTGAAACTTTAGCCGAATATATGTTGTAAAACTGAGCCAATGAGAGGCGACGATATACATTTTTCATTGGACTATATAATCAAATGTACTGGTCAGTTCGAGGCTCTCTTAGGTCAATGCGCACAAACAGTTAACTCTCGCAGGCTGCTTTTTTAAAGGCTGTGGCCTGCCATTGGCTCATGAACCCTCAGCTGAGGATTATGCACTATATTGCCAACTTTTATTAAATTGATTTTTATTATAACCAACTGAATCCAGAAATTCTCTTAGTCTAATTCTCCAAGTCCGCCCAAAGATTCTGAACACTAACACATGTCTCAAAGATATAAAAAAAACCTGGATGACCTGCAACTTCCTGATGTTAAACTCAGACAAAACTGAAGTTGTTTTACTAGGCCCAGAACACCTCCGCAATCAACTATCTAATGATGTGGTTTCTCTTGATGGCATTGCCCTGGCATCCAGCACCACCGTAAAGAATCTCGGAGTTGTCTTTGATCAGGACTTGTCCTTTAACTCTCACGTAAAACAAATCTCAAGGACTGCCTTTCTTCACCAACGTAACATTTCAAAAATTAGACACATCCTGTCTCAAAGCGATGCAGAAAAATTAGTTCACACATTTGTTACTTCTAGACTAGATTACTGTAACTCCTTATTATCAGGCTGCTCAAATAAGTCTCTTAAATCTCTCCAGTTGATCCAGAATGCTGCAGCTCGTGTACTAACAAAAACTAAGAAAAGAGATCATATTACTTCTGTATTAATAATAATAATAATATAATATTATTATTATTATTATTATCATATTACTTCTGTATTAGCTTCTCTTCACTGGCTCCCTGTAAAATCCAGAGTCAAATTTAAAATCCTTCTCCTCACCTACAAAGCCTTAATTGGTGAGGCACCATCATATCTTAAGGATCTCATAGTACCATATTACCCCACTCGAGAGCTGCGCTCACTGAATGCGGGGCTGCTTGTGGTTCCTAGAGTCTTAAAAAGTAGGATGGGAGCCAGAGCCTATAGTTATCAAGCTCCTCTTCTATGGAACCAGCTTCCACTTTCAGTACGGGGGGCAGACACAGTGACCACATTTAAGAGTAGACTTAAGACTTTCCTCTTTGATAGCGCTTATAGTTATGGCTGGCTCAGGTTTGCCCTGGTTCATTCTTTCCAGCCCCTTGATATGCTGCTATAGGCCTAGACTGCTGGGGGACAACTTAGAATACACTGAGCTCCTCTATCCTTTTCTCTCTCTCCTTCTGTATGAATTCATGCACCATTAATGCACATTACTAACTCTGCTCCATCCCCGAAGTCTTTGTGCCTTCTCGCCTCTCAGGTTTCTGTGGATCGTGGTTAAATCTGGAACCAGGTCCTACATCCTGTTGTGGTCCTCCCCGTCACCTACTGCTACTATTACATGAATCATTTCTGTCATGTGAATTGAACGTGTTGTAACTCTGTTATGCTGTTCATTCTGTACACATGACATTTATTTTTGTACTCTGTCCATCCTGGGAGAGGGATCCTCCTCTGCTGCTCTCCTGAAGGTTTCTTCCATTTTTCTCCCTGTTGAAAGGGTTTTTTTGGGGGGAGTTTTTCCTGAGTCGATGAGAGGTTCTGGGACAGAGGATGTCGTTGTGTACAGATTGTAAAGCCCTCTGAGGCAAATTTGTAATTTGTGATTTTGGGCTATACAAAAATAAATTGAATTGAATTGAATTGAATTAAACAACATGCTCATATAAATCCTCTGGACATTCTCAAATCTTTCCCAAACTTGTCATGCTTGATAACAGTCACGGCCTGAGGATGTCTACAAGCCTATTTTGACTCAGAGTCATAGCGCCACCTACTGGCAATAATAAGTCAGTGTTATGTGACAAACAGCATCCGATTCACATGACATTAACTTGATGTTGTCTACAATTGATATAGAGCAACACAATGCACGTTGATGCATGTTGTCTAGTGCCACACAGTGGATACAGGAAGTGGTCGGTTGTTTGCAAAGCATCATTTCCAGCGTCACTCCATGCAGGAAAGAAAACGTCAAACTCGTTGGCGCGTTGTCCGGTGGTCGCAGACATTCTCGGCCATGTGAGCCGGAATCCTGCCAGCACCCCTGACGTGCGCAAAGGTGCGAGGGCCCGTACATCGCTGCTTGCAGCTTTAATTGTCATTCTTATTCTAATATATCCAATGCTGCTGTTATTATTAGTAGTCGTAATTTTTCCATAATTTTTCTGTTTACTGCGGTCATTTATATAATTTTCATTGGATGTGTTGTAACTCTGTTATGTTGTTCATTCACATGACATCTATTGTACTTCTGTCCATCCTGGTAGAGGGATCCCACCTTTGTTGCTTTCCCTGAGGTTTCTTCCTTTTTTTTCTCCCCGTTAAAAGGGTTTTGTTCTGTACCAATGTGAGGGTCCTGGGAAAGAGTATGACGTATGTGTACAGATTGTAAAGCCCTATGAGGCAAATTTGAGACAAAATAAAGAGTTATATAAGACTGATGCAATCCTCAGGGCTACTCCAAGATTCTGTAATGATAAAAAAGTCAAATAAAAAACTTACTGGCAAGGGATCTAACATTGAGAAGATAAATACAATATTTTTGAAAAAATAATGAAGTGTTGGTGACCTTACCTTGTCCATTGCTCTGAGTAATTGGCTGAGTGGTCAATCAAAGTGCTGTTGTGTATCGCTTCCCTGTATCTGCGGCTCTTCTTTTAATGTTACCATCCATTCTCATAAGATCTCATAAGATGCACAGTATTAGAAGATATTAGATAAAAGTACCCCTCCAATGACTCGCCACCTTAACGTGATGGCAGTGACCCTGGGACTTGTGTTGTTGGGAGCAATCGCTCCTGGTGGGGTAGGCAGATTGGTCCTAGGGGAGGGGCCAGACCAAGAGAGGATCTCTGACCCTATATGAATCAGCCAGAAAAGAGTTTGCCCTGAAAAGGGAAACCGGGGCCCCTGAAACATTTACATGGAGCCTTCAGCCTTTGCTCTAATTCGTAGGTCCGCATGACATTTCAATTTTTGGTTATTGAACATACAGCAACCTCTGCATGGCTGAGGCCAGAAGCAGGCATTTTGTTTTCAGGTTGTCCATCCATCCCATTCTTGTGAACAAGATATCTCTGGAACGCCTGTACGGAATTTCATCAAATTTGGCACAAACATTCACATGATGCAAGAATGAACCGATAACATTTTGGTGGTCAAATATCAAAGCTCAAAGTCAATGTGACCCTACATCCGTCTCATTCTTGTGAACGCTATAGCTCAGAAACGAACTTGAGGGAATATCATATACATCTGGCACAAATGTCTACCTGGACTCAAGGATAAACTGATTTAATTTTGGTGGTCAAAGGTGACATCACAAACTTCAGAATTCATAAGCTAATTATGAAGATTTCACACGATTAACTAATAGGATAAAATGTGATGATGTCTTGTACACCAGCAACTTGACTGGTTGGATCTTTAGGAAACCTCACCATATGTCTGTTTTATGTGCAATGTAACTACAGCTTAGCTGAATCTTTACTCTTCTTGACAGAACAATCAGGTCTAGTTTAGTACTCAAGCTGCATTTCAGACCCCTGGAAGTTACAGTTTAGAGGGACCTGCTCTTAACTGCAGCTAAGCTAGTCATAATGTAGGTGACAGAGCAATAGCCCCTTTCGGCTGACCTTTTACCTCTCTGGTAAAATGTTATTAATATTTAATTAATAACATCCAATCCTAGTGCAGATTCTGGTGCAGAATGATGAGTATTAAGAAAACGACTGTGGCAAGGCTGTGATTGATTTGGTCAGCTGCTTAATGAATGATGAAAGATCTGCTGCTATGTTGTGGAGTGTGAACAGAAGAAAAAGCAATTGCCGATTAGAATTTGTTTATTTCTGAAAGAACAGAGCAGACTATTTGGATCTTAACATATTATGTACGCTAAAGAAAACATTATGCACTTAACTTTGGAGTCCCGGGTGCCCCAAAAAAAAAAACAATGTGTGTTTGTTGGATTGTTTAAGTTAGAATTAATTTAATAATTATTTGGGAATGTGCACTACAAACAAATAAAATTATAAGGCCTTTTTCTTGTTGTGGGGCTGTCAGTCAAATCTTCTCAAACAGGTCAATCCGGCCATGTAAACAGAGATGTCTGTTTTTTGTTTGACTATCACATTATACAGACAGTAGTGAGCAGAAGACTTAAAGTGTATTACAGCTGTTTTCAACCCATCACTTGCTCAAAGTCTGGATGTCAACACAATGTATGTCAGACCCACAGAAGTCAAATCCAGCAGCGAGTTCTAAATCCAACAGTCCAGGCAGCCACAAGCTACAGTGACTGCATCCTGAACTGCTGAAGTAAGTCAGACTTTGACAGAAACTCAGTTGAATGTGTAAGAATCATACAATGTTTATAGGAACTATATTCTAATGACATATGCTGAATATGAACATATCCTGTCTTTCCTTTGTTTGCCATTGACCTCTTCAAATTGGAAATACTCTAGTACTATAAAATCACTTTGTGCAAACAATTGGCAACAAAACAAAACTTAGTGTAAGGCACAAAAGAGACCTGAGGCCTGTACTACGAAGCCAGTTCAACATACCCAGGGAATCATCTGGTTACCTGGTTTAGCTAACCCTAACAGCTATGTTTCCGCTAAACGGTCCTCCAAAGCTGGTTATCAACCCAGAAAATCAACCCAGATTTTTGCAATCCGGCCGTGAGCATGTTCACATAAAGAGGCAGTGTTTGCAGCATCTGACCAATCACAAACATGGACAAGTCTGCTGTCAGCAGAGCAGCGCATTTTACAAATATAGAGAAAATACATAGAGGTTAAACACAGAATTCAGGCTGAAAGTAAATGTAGGAAGGACAGCAGGCAAGAAAACGCAGACGGTGTCAATGTGTTTAGATGTATAGATTTATAATTTCACTGTTTCATCTTGAGCATGTGTAGCACATGTGTATTCTGTTAAGGTAATGTGTTGCTTTGATGAATTCTCATGGCATGTATTACCATATTTTAGTCTTATTCTTTCACTGCAACGCTGGCTGTGTGAAACACGCTTGGGGCAAAGAAATATATGTTTTCTTCCATAATTTATAATTAGCCACAGGAACATAAATGTAACCAGAGCAAAGTAATGCAAGGCATCCAGCTGAAAGAAAGCAGTTAAAACATTGTCGTACACGCTGTGACAGTTTGACTTTCCGTTTTTTGATTTCTCTTATTCGGTTAGGGGTGCCAGCCAGGTCTCTCTCCTGGCATTAAAGATTGGTCAGTCACCTTTTTTTGTGTGTCAGTTTTAGTTTTCTTTTTAGTCCAGCTAAGTTCCTTTGCTCAAAAAAAAGGACAATTTAATCAAGTTTGGGTCAATTGTGAAAAACACCAAATGAAGAAAAGAGAAAGGCACTCATGGTATTATTAAAAGAATACACACATGTAATTATATTCAGATTTATTGTGCTCAAAATGAAGTAGTGATATTAGAAATATGCCCATTTAAATAGTCAGTGATTCTGAGTCTGGCTTATGATTAACTTCTTCATATTTGTGTAATATTATCTGACGATCCATAAACCGAGCTCTGATTGGTCAGTAGGTGGTGTTTTTATACGAGTTGATCATTTATCATGAACATAACCTGCTCTGGAGCAAGTTAGGTGTTAAGCATCAATTACCATGGTGATCTACCAGGTAAGAAGTGAACCTCAGTCATAAGACTGAAAGTTAATCCTGAAGTTACCTCAATAATCCCAAATGCTGCTTCGTAGTACAGGACCTGGACAATCCCAGAATGGATGCCAGATGTACTGTCAGATGTTGTGAGGAGGGTCTTTCACCATGCAACATCAAATCTGATTACAGCATTGATAAACATACAAAGGAAACACACTCATACACACTGAGCTATTCTGCTCTCACAGATTCATATGCACTATGAATCAGTATCACTATCAATCATCAACCATAATAATAATGTCAACATGAATCATCTGTAAAGAAGTGATGATGTTGATTGAGGGTGCACACATTCCCAACCGGATTCCTGTGTCAACAGAGAGAAAGAGAGAGTTATGAGTTTTTAAAAAAACACTGTATGTACATGTATTACATTTATATGTAGGAAGAGACTGTGTCCATAGTAAGCTAATGTTTAAAGGTGTAAATTGAAAGTGAAGCTAGATTGACTAATAAGTTCTGATCTGAAATGGTAAAATGCCTAAAGACTTTGTGGTTTAACGGAACGACTGGTAAAATGCCCAACTTAATTTATGCAAATATTTAATTATATAATTTCTCCAAAAAAGCAGATTCCATCAATATCATTAAAAGAGCACCCTCAATAATCTAAACATTTTAAGAAGTGTTCATGCTTTTCATTTTTGAGTCATGCTTACACTCCAATATTTTTCATGCTTTCACTTCATTTTTTAGCATAATTAAATAATCATCTCCCTGACCTCATTCTATTCTTTGTTTTCTGCTGAGAAAGGAAGTTAATTAAACAGCATATTTTCTTTTGTCATAAGAAAAATTAAAACAAAGACCTGTTCACTGATTAGTTTTTGTTGACGAAATGAACATTACCAAAGAGCACCACAATACAAGTACAGGTCCAAATGAATCAGGACATAACTGATGACTGATAAAGGAAATGTGGTCCATCAAAATGTTTGAGGCCAACAAGGTGCCCCTCCTACAGTTTACTAACTAACTCCTCTTTTTACAGTTATTAAGGACATAAACTAAATCTTGCCCCAATGTCTGTCCGAACACAGTGTATGAGGCGAGTCTGACCATTTTTCTTCTCTACGTTAAAGCAAAATGTGGAGGCAGCTAATCTCATGCTCTGATCCCATGAAGATCTACCAGTACATTGTTCTGTCTTTTGAGTGCCTGAGTATGTCCTCAATCATATGTGGATCCACTTCAATTCTTCATAATCTCAGTCTCCAGGAGCACACAAGTCAAACAACCAGTAAGCAGAGGTAGGCCTGAGGCATAGATTGTGTGGGGATCTCAAAGCTCACCTGCTAGTTTTGGTTCATGTTTGTGCTACAGCACGTGGTTTGAAGTGCTTAGTGGTGGGAAGGAAGGAAACTCAGGACTTTCACCCGGAAGACAGCAGTTCATGTCCCATGTGAAGTTAAAGTCAACACTGATTTATTTTGTCACATCAGTCATTAGTCATGTGACTGTCATTATGCAGTCACGTTAACATCAATCACATTCTTTTACGAACTCTTACTACGTGGTTTTGTTGCCTAAATCTAACTTCCTGTGAAAACTGAGATTTATTTGAAAACATTGACACGACGTCTCTGACGCATCCAAAAGTGATGCTAGAGGGGTCAGTTTGAAGCTTAGGGCCACTGACCAAGCCTTTGTTTTTGATGAGTTGGAGAATGTGTTGGCTACATACTTACATCACTCAATTACGTATCATATATAATCACGTATTGGCACCATAGATCTACAATATCAACTTGAAACAATATATGACCTCATTTAGAGAAAACGTATGTTATATGTAGCTCAAAATGCATGTCATAATATTTAAAAAATTTCGCTTGGTACGGCAGCTTATCTTTATAAGCTGCTGAAATGTTTTAAATAATAATGAGAAAAAGAAAGAAGATGGGATTATAGAGAGAAAAAAACATAAAGGATATGCAGAAGCTAATTAAGATGATATCTTAAATGTATTATTTGTTATGGTCTTTTTTTGCTGTATGAGTACACTAAGTATCTGAAAAATTACAGAGAACATCTCATAACATCACATTAAGAAGTAAGTCATCATTCAAACCCTTGGGAGACGATGCCTGGACAAGCAAGTCAAAATTGCCACCAATGTCAGTTCAAGAAGGAATTAAGTCGCCAAACTCTCATGACCAAACCAAGGAGCTGCAGTCTTTCCAGATAACAAACACTATAATGTTTACATTTTTCAGCTGTTTTCAGTTGTTTTTATATGCATTGATTTATGATCTACAAGTGATGATTGAGAGTATTATTTTTGTATTAGTCTATACAGTTTGAGTAAATTGTTGTTAGACAATAAGACACAAACTGCAATAATAATCAATCATGAACTAGAGTAAAAAGAAGAGCATTGAAATGTCTATTGGCCACCTGGTTAAGATGGCCATGTAATCACAAGGTCCATAGTTCAACGGTTTGGACCTTTGTTGTATGTTTGACCTCTCTTCACATCGACTGCCTATATCTCTACTGTCACAAGCACACTTACTGCGGTCACTGTAGAATGTCAGCCAGCTTCTCCTGGTAGTACTCATAATTTTCTTTGCAGTCCTCCCATAGGTTTAGAGGTTCTTCCTCGTTCTCCACAAATGTATCCCAGGTGTAGGAGAAGTCTAGTGGCTTCATCACCCTCAGCTTACAGCCAGCAGCGTGCAGGGCCTTCAGTCCGGCCTGGATTTCGGTTTCTTCCCACTCAAACAGCCGAGCAGCAAAGATGCTCAGCTTGATGTTTGTCCTGGCCTTCAACACTTCAGCTATCTTTGCTGCACAAGCAGAGCATGGACTGGAAGACACATACCTGAAATGAACAGTATGGAGATGAAGGTTTTTAATTTCCCAAAACAATTTCACATATCTCTGACTATCAGTGCATTATTAGCATAATCATTTTCAAATGTGATTTAATTTATGGACATAGAACCTTTCATTTTGGTGTACAAGTGTAAAGGGGCAATCCACCAATTTTACATGACACGGTCACACTGAAGGAGCTTTGTCAAATCTGAGAGAATCCCTTTTACTAGAGTGCCCAACCTGAGTCATCTTAACTGAGACACTGAGTCAGCACATCTGCTTTAAACATTTCACATCTGTAAGTAGCCTATTTGAGAAATAATTATTTATGACTCTCAACCGTGACCTTGTTTTTCCATAACTCTTCACATTAGTTTTTATTTCTGTAGAGTCAGAGGAATGATGCAATTACTTTGGATTTTGATTGATTGTTGCGTTTCTGGCATGCCAAAATAAAACAAATATTTTAAATACCCCAAAAAAACAAACAGTAATTTGAAGTTTGATTGATTCATTGTTAAGCTTTGAATTGCAATTGAAAGTGCTGTATGTATTACAACAGACAAATAATACAATTTGGGAAATTTGTTTGGCTATAATAACTACAAATAGGTATTGTGTATTTCATATAATATTAAGATTTTACATTTGTCAGTATAAAGCTTAGAGAGGTTGTTGTGAAGTATTTCTGACCAGAGCTCATGTTAGGTTTATTTGTGCATTTAACATAAAACATACAAGCATCTATACGAGTGTAGTGACAAAACTTTCAAAATTGTCATGGAAAAAACATCATCTGTATAAGTAAAAAATATATAATACGTATGAATAAGTCATCTTTTAATTAGCTACATTTTCTATGCTACATACCATCTGACAGTTAAAGAGAGTTATGTACCAGGTGACTGTGTATCTGAGTGCAGGGTCGTAGTTCAGGAGACACTGTATGAAGAAGGCCTCCTCCGCATGAGACCCTGTATGCTCATCCTCCAGAAAACCCTTGAGTAGCCCATCAGCTGTGCTCCCTTCATCTACCAGGTAACACAGGAAGGTCTTGTTGCGTCCCGAAGAGTATTCCACATTCTTGAACTGGAACTTAAAGGCAAAAGGATCAATCCGGTCCCTGTGTAAAACAGAATAAATGAAAGGAACATTGGTATGTTAGTTTCATATTCTGACATGCTGCATGATGCAAAACCAATAGGAGACTGTTTCTTTATTATCTCTGCCACTAAGATCGGTCGGTCGGTTGTGTGTGTGCGTGTGCGTGTGTGTTTGTGTTTGTGTTTGTGTCAGTGCGTCTGTGAGTGACTGAGTATGCACCTGTGTCTGTCCACAGCTAATCTTGTGTTCTGTTGCAGCAAACAGCATAATATTTTAGGTGTCCAGTTATGGTGGCATGCTCAAGGACATTTTGTGGTTGCGGTGACTCACCCTTTTTAAAATACCTTTTATTGCCGGTTTTATACCCTGATCAGTAGGGGCCACTGATGATAACACTGCTGCTCCGCGCCAACAGTGAGAGGATAATAGTTTGCATGTGTTTGGCTAACAGCAAATGGAAATGCCAGTGCACACACTGCTGCGTACCGTTCCAGCTCAGTTTTGTTGTTTTGGACAGTGTGCTTGGCTAACCGCTAACAGCTAACGGAACTACCAGTACACACACTGCTGTTCCTCTCAGACACTCACAGCTGCTATGCAGACAGACAGCTTGTTGAGTTTAATTGTTTTTTGGCAAGATTGTATGATGGGTCTTACAATCAGAATATCTATCCAATATAAAGCATATGAAATATAAACAGAGCTGGTTAAATGTACTATTACAAATACTACTACCTTTGTAAATTAACAGAAATGTTGCTTATATTGAGCTTAATCGCTGCTAGTTGGAGTAAGAAGCCTTTTTTCATAACAGCTGGGAAGGTGCAGGGGCACACAGTGCTATAGAATTGGCCACATCACGTCACAGGACTTTTGGGTGTCATGTTCTCTTGTGCATTTACTGTGTGACATTTTGCACACTTGTTGCACAGAGCTGTGGGGTTTCAACTAAAACTAATATAAATAGGTAAAATGTTGTATCTTATAAAGATCCAGGGTTTAAAATCATGCTTCAAGAGGAAGAAGGTACGGGGCCAACACAAAAAACTACAATTTTCAATTGCTTTAATACAAGAAATACATTTGGTTCAGGATAAATATATAAATGTAAATGGCCTCGTACTGTGCTTTTAGTCTTCCGACAACTCAAAGCACTTAAACGCCTTTACTTTCTTGTAAATAAATAAATGTTTGTAAAATATACATGCTGGCCTGTTTAATGTAGACTGAGGCCAAAGCGTCCAGGTTCGAGTCTGACCTGTGGCCCTTTGCTTCACGTCTTCCCGCCTCTCTATCAACTCTCCCGTCCATAATAAATTCAGAATGGCCAAAAAAATTATAGGAAAAGAAAATGTGTGAGTGAATAGTCAACTTCTATGTCAAGAACTACAAATTCCTTCAACTTCAACTAGCTGTTGATTTGGTCAATTTTGGTTATAGTTGTTAAATTAATTATTCTTCAGAGATCCACATTTTTAGAAAAGTATACTTTATCAGGCTATGATATTTTATGGGACTACATCATTTCTCATCCCTTTCTCGTGCCCTGTAAATATATTATTGAATATAATTAATAATTATTTTTCATAATGACTAATGAATTCTACTTAATGCCTTTTTAAGCTAGTTCACATACATCATTTAGGTGTCCCGTTATTTTAGAGAATTGAATTAACATTAATAATCGTATTAATATCAATAATTATCTTTGATATTTGCTGAAAACTGGACCTTTTATACAACACATGAAATAACTTTTTACATAGGAGCTCTAAGTTTTACAAGCCAAGCTTATGATATGGGCAAAAGAGGAAGTCTGTTATTATCATTCAAACTTTGAAAGGAGACATGGTAAAACTTGAAACAGCACATAAACAAATTGCAACACCTCTACTAGTAGCCCTGGCTACTGCCGAAAAAAATATTCTACTAAATTGGAAAAAAAGACAACCCACCATCTCACAGTGGTTAAATCTTTTAACAGATAACACTGGAACAAGCCCAACAAAAACAGCAATCTGAACAATTCAAGAAAAGTTTTCAAAACTTCTTATATCTCTTGAGTTACCTGTGAGTTTAGGCCACAACAAACTTGAACAAAAAACATACATTAGATAGCCATACAACATATACATTTACATACTTGCACAAACACAAACAGAACCATACAAACATACATACTATTACTGTTTTTGCCCTATTCCGACAAAGACAATATTCCTACCATAGACTGTCTACAAGAGTTGACACGTCACCCACTGGTTTGTGTACTGCCGTTTTAAAGCCTAGAGTTGGTGTTTTGGCCGTTGTTGTCTTGTATTAAGGCCGTCGCCAACCTTGCTTTTTGCAACCAAATGAACATCATGCTGTATTAAAAAAGATTTTAAACATGCAATCGAGACTAAAAAATCATGTTTAAAATGTTTACTAAGGTAATGAATCGAGTGAGAAGTAGTCATTTTCTCTACTACTTCTATACAGTCTGGCTTCTCTTTACAACCAGAGGAGTCGCTCCCTGACTGGCTCATTGACCAATGCAGTTAAGCAAACCCAAACTAACGTAAGTACATATCTGTGACGTGTTGCCTTGACTCTACCGATAGCTAATGTTAGCTGCTGCAGCACTAAGCTCCTGATATGCAAGTATTTAATCCTCTATATTTATGTGACCATTTTATCAAGTTTGAGCAGCCACATCAACTGCAAGAGTAGCGCAGAAAGGGGGGAAGGGGGGGGTGGGGGGGGGTTGGTAGTGGTAGTGGTAGGTAACCGGGGACAGAGTTTAGTATGGTGATAGCTGAGGGGAAGAAGCTGTTCCTGAGCCTGCTGGTCCTGGAAGGGAGGAGGGCAAACAGTCTATGGCTAGGGTGTGAGGGGTCCCTGACGATGAAGGCAGCGCCCCTCTGCAGAGCTTTCCGGTTTGAGACAGAGCAGTTGACGTACCAAACTGTAATGCAGCTTGTAAGGATACTCTCGATGGTGCAGCGGTAGAAGTTCACCAGAATCAGAGGAGACATGTGGATTTTCTTCAGTCTCTTCAGGAAAAAGAGACGCTGGTGAGCCTTCTTGGCCACGGTTGAGGTGTTGAGGGTCCAAGAGAGGTCCTCTGAGATGTGGACACCCAGAAACCTCAACCTCCGTTCCATTGATATGGATGGGGGTGCGCATGCAGCCTTTAGGCTTTCTGAAGTCCACAATGAGCTCCTTGGTCTTCTTGGTGTTGAGGGCTAGGTTGTTGTTGGCGCACCACGCCGCCAGGTGCCAGACCTCCTCCCTGTAGGCCGACTCATCGTTGTTGTTGTTGAGGCCAGTGGAACACCAGTGTTCAGGGTGAGGGTGGAGGAGGTGTGAATGTTGCCAGATTTAGTAAAATGGCTCTTGTTTCTCAGAGAGAAATAACAGTAACGTTCTCTGTTTCCAATTTAGTAAGCTCAATCTTTGGGCTGCAGGCTAACAAATTAAATCATATTATGTTCCATATTATTTTTTACTATGTTAGAGTTCCAAAATTCTTGAGAAAAATATTGCTCCAATAATTTGATATCCTTGGGCAACTCCAGAACATATGAACTAGCTAGTGATACCGGTGCAAGCCCAAAGCGTTAACATTAGAGATCTATTTCTGGAAGTATCCTCCTGAGCTTTTGTTTAGACTCATGTAAATAATGTATTGTTTTAAATTGCAGGAGGCCATGTCTAGCACACACTGAAGTGCTATGAATCTGTTCTAAGGCTGCTCCTCTAGAATCTCTTTACACAGGTCGTTCTTCCAAGCTGATTTCAATTGTTCCAAAGTTGTTGTACTTGTCATCAAAGACAGTTTCTCATTTATATTTGATATACCTCCATTACTGTCAGGATCTCGCCTAAGCATTGGTTCCATTAAAGACATGTTTGGGGAGTTAGGATAGGATGGATTACTTTGTTTAACAAAGTTCTGCACTTGCAGTTATTTAATGTTTTTTTGTAACTGCCCAAATGATGGAAATACCTTATACATAAATATGTCTATGAAACTATGAATTTATTTTTCGAACCAATCAACAAATACTGTATTGTCAAATGAGGGTGCATAAGAGTGATTTTCAATGAGAAGACTTTGGAGAGAACCAGCCTGCCATTCATAATATTTTCGGACCAAAAAAAACCAAAGACCAAATCTTGTGTATGAGAAACTACTGAATTGCCTTAGGGTTTACAGTGGCTAGGGCTGGGAGTAGCCTTGGGAGAAGAAGGGGAGCAACATGTCCTTTCTATGTTTAGCAATAAAGGAGGTTGTCTGGTAGCCAGTAGGTCATCATCATTATATTACGTACCAGATATTAAAGCTGAACATTTGGCAACCCCATCCCTCCTGCTGATTTGGTTCTCTGTAAGAGTGCATTTCTTATTCTTTTTTTCTCTTCCAATAGAAATGTTATGTATGCTGCAAAAATAATAGAAACTGTTTTTATGTGTAATGGAATACATTGATATATAAATATTAATTTCAAGAGGATGGTCATTTTAATTATATATTATTTGGCTTGCTAATGATATGGGCATTTTGGACCATCTCTGCAGATCTTGCGTTGTTTGTTCGAATGATTTTAAGAAGTTCTTCTTGTAAAGATCTGTTTTTTGTAACATTTAATCCTTTGTATTTAAACTGTATTTATACTTTACAGGGTACTTTTTCAAAAGATTGTTGATCAGCCAGATTAAATAATTGGGAACAATATACATTTACTTACGCTTATATCCCGATATTCGTCCAAATGTACTTAAAACTGAATTTATTACGAGAACTGACTTGGAGTGTTTGGAAATATATAATGATAAATCATCTGCATACAGCTAGATTGTATGCTCCCCACCTCCTCTAAAAATCCTGCTGTAGTTAAGTGAGGCTCATGAAAAAATTGCAGGAGATGAATTGTAAAAAAAATTAAAGCTGCAAGCAGCAATGAACGGGTCCTTGCAGCTTTGTGCACGTCGGGGGCGCTGGTAGGTCACAGATTTTTTTTACAGAAAGTTGTTCTAACTTCCAGGTACATTATCCAATCTGGCCAACATGTCTTATGCATGATGCTGGTCCAGGCCTGAACACATTTCCATGAAAACATTTTCACATAGTCATATCGCCAACTACTGGCAAAAGGAAATATCAAATTTTACACTTTGACGTACTCCTCCAAGCCAGTTGACCAGATTGACCTCAAATTTGATAAGATCTTTCTGCGAACTCCTCCTAAACGCTGGGTCCGATTCTTACAAAATGTTGTGTGGATCATTATTGGATCAATGTCATGAAAAGTTATCAAAAGGTTGATATCTCATTATGTTTAGAAGATAAGCACCAATGAACTTCTAAGGGGCGTGGCTTAGTACATCAATACACATAACTTCCAAAACATTTGGCCTATCATCACCAAATCTTTAGCATATGTTCACATTGCATTCCTTTAACTTACCCCGTCATTTTCATTCTATTCAAACACTAGGGACGATGCATTTAATCGCCATTTTTCATCGTTTTCAGGGGTTGTACTTTAACGAACTCCTGCTACAAAATTTATGTGATTGACTAAAAATTTGGTCAGAATGATCTGAAGACTTTTAAGATGAAAAGTTATCAAAATGGTGAGTTGTCATTGAACAGCGTGACATTTCATGTCCATTTTGTGCCGTTTGCCAAGAAAGTGGATGTTGTTGTAACTCCAAGGTACATTATCCAATCTGCCCCAAATTTCTCATTCACAATGGTAGTTCAGGCTTGAGCGCATTTCCACGCAAAATGTTTCACAAAGTCAGAGCGCCACCTACTGGTAAAAAAAAATAACGCGTCTTGTACTTTGATAGAAATTTCACCAGATCAGTCTCAGATTTTGTCAGAAAAGCCTTAAGACATAGATAATGCTTAATTGTGAAGAATGTTAGGTTTCGTTGAAGTGCAGCGACGTGGCGGCTCTGCAAATTTTTATCCTTCGCTGTGAACGAATAAACTGATGTAGCTCGACTCCATATTGTCAGATCTTTTCCAAATTTCTCGTGTTTGATGAGACTCGCCCGGCCGAGAACGTTCGACCGCCAGTCAGACGTTTTTTTCCCGCGTGGAGTGCGTGACGCAGAACATTACGCTGCAAATACTTCATTAGTTCCTGTATCCGCCGCTAGACGACACGCATCATGTTTCTCTATGTGAAGTGAAGACCACGTCATGTAAATCCAATGGCGTTTGTCACGTAACGCTGATTTCCTTTCGCCAGTAGGTGGCGCTTTGACTTTGCGTGAAAATAGGCTTGGCGATATCCTCAGGCCCTTACTTTTATCAAGCATGACAAGTTTGGGGCAGATTAGAGCAAGTCCAGTGGAGTTACATGAGCTTGTTTAATGAGGATTCAGGTAAAATGGCCGCCACGGTCATGCAGTTCCGTGAAACATAAAGCTTTTATTACTTTTATTCACAAAGGTCTTTAGATCATACTGACCAAATTTGAAGTGGATCTGACGAACTCCCTAGGACGAGATCGTAAAGTAAAGCGCTTAGAAAAGGTTAAAAAAATAATAATAATCACACCAAAATACAAATGGCTGACTTCTGGTACATTTTAGAGTACAGTGCCAAGAGACTTTCTTTTAAGTCTCCATCTGATACATGTGCCTACCAAATTTAATATATGTAAGGGTAACGTAGCGCTGGGGCTGCTCTTTTGAACGTTTGTAGGGGGCGCTATTCAGGGAGTTTTGAACAAAAAAAGGCAAAAACCCAGATGAATTATTTATTTCCATCACCTATGACATGTGTAAAGTTGCATGAATTTTTTAGCATCCTAAGCCACTTCACAATCACCTCCATTTTACCTGGCAATGATGCGTCGCCATGGCAACAGAGTTTCACGAAAACTCACAATACTCATGATAATGCATCAGCAATGTGTTAAGGCTTTCCATAGCAATGTGTTAAGGCTTTCCATACCAAATCTGAGGTCAATCTGGTCAACTGGCTCTGAGAAATAAATCACAGTATAAAACGTGTCATTTCCTTTTGCCAGTATGTGGCGCTATGAAATTGTGAAAATTTCTTCATGGAAATGTGCTCAGGCCTGGACAGGCATCATGCATGAGACATTTTGGGTGGATTGAATGATGTACCTTGGAGTTACAACAACTTTCTCTATCATAGCGTACCGCACAAAATGGGAGTGAAATGGGCGCCACGCCACGTCAAGGCCGTTCAGAAAAACCTGACGATTTTAATAATTTTTCATCACAAAGGTCTAAAGAGCATCCTGAGCAAATTTGAAGTCGATCGCATTAATTCTGTAGGAGGAGTTCGTAAGAATACAAAGGCTTCAAATTTGGTCAGTACAATCTAAAGACCTTTGTGATTAAAAGTTATCAAAAGGTTTACGTTTGACAGAATGGCGTAGCCGTAGCAGGCGATCATTTTACTTGATTAGCCATTTAACAACAAGCTCACTCCTCTGGACTTGCTCAAATCTGTTCCAAACTTGCCATGTTTGATAACAGTCATGGTCTGAGGATGTCTACAAGCCAATTTTCACTCAGAGTCATAGCGCCACTTACTGGCGACAGTAAGTCAGTGTTATGTGACAAACAGCATCTGATGCATGTTGTCTAGCGCCACACAGTGGATACAGGAAGGACTGTTTTCAAAGCATCATTTTTAGAGTCACTCCATGCATAAAAAAAACGTCTAACTTGTGGGCAATGGTCGCCGACATTCTCGGCTGCATGAGCCGGCATCTTGCCATTACCCCCGGCGTGTGCAAAGGTGCTCGGGTTTGCAGCTTTAATTAGGGCCCTCTCACCGACAATGGCCCTTATTATTATTATTATTATTATTATTATTATTATTATTATTATGAGGGCCTTCAGGGACCTATTGTTCTTCTAATGTTCTTTTTAATTATTATTACGATTATTATGTCGTGGTGAAAATTGCAATCTGATTGATGTGTCAAGCGTTATGACAAATTGGCTCAATAGTGCCCTCACATTGGGTTTCACCTAGCTGTATGAAATTTGGTAGGTTTATGTAAGGTGATGGGACGTACAGAAAATCCTCTTGGAGGTTTGCCTTAAACCCAACAGGAAGTTGGACAAGGGCGACGGGGAAGGGCGCCAACGTGGCGAATTCCGATCCTTTGCCGTGAACGAATTAACTGATGGAACTCAACTCCACATGATCAGATCCTTTCCAAATTTCACGTTTGATGAGACTCAAGGCCTGAAGACATATTCAGCTCAATTTTAAATCATAGTCATAGCGCGATCAACAGGTAACAGGAAGTTAAAGTCTCTGTACTTTGGCTTGCTTCTCTTATAAGTAAATCAGATCAACCTCAAATTTGTTCCAGACAATATAAGATGTTCATAATGCCAGCCCAAGAAGCTTTTGATGTTTCGTGGAACGCTGTTGCTGTGGCAATGTATTCTTTGCCGTGAATAACGAAGGCGCTTTTAAGGGGCAAACATTTTTCAAAACACAATGAAACTTGGCACACAAATTTAAAATCCTAAACGTACCTGATATGATTTTAATGCTTCAGAGTGGCAAGATGGCTCGATAGTGCCCCCGACCAAATTTCAATGATGCAGTCCTCGCAGTACGTTTGACATAGATGTACAAAATTTGGTAGGCACATGTATCACATGCAGACTTAAAAAGAAAAAAGTCTGCATGTATCCATATCCAGGCGCTATACTTTAAATAACTCCTCGTCTTTGTAAAGGGGAAAAGAACCAATGAGGAGACAGAAGAAGAAGAAGAGCCTACGACTTCCAAGAAAAAGAAAGCTGCATTTAAAAGACAATATCAGGAGTCCTACTTAAAATACGGGTTCATCGCTACAGGTGATTTGCACGCGCCCGCTGTGCATAATATGTGGCGATAATTCGGCGTGATGGTTATTATTTTTTTTTGTACTTTATATTTGTTTTTATGCCGGTCGTATCATTTTATTACGTCATTTATCGCCCACACATTGAAGGCCGGTCCGTGAAAATATTGTCTTACACGAAACCGGTCCATGGCGCAAAAAAGGTTGGGTACCGCTGATCTAACCCGTGTACGCAATATCTGATGGTCAAGCAAGTGCAAGGTTGCATCAACCAGCATCCAGCAAGTACCCTCAACGTGCGCGGGCCTGACCAATGCTGCTTGCAGCTTTAATATAATATATTTCTCAGGTTTTTTCCCTTCAGAGTCTGAATAAATTGCCAAATTTGTCGCTCGTCGCTTTTTTGAAATGGAGTCGCTCAGAGGGTCGGAAAAAAAAATCCCTCAATCTAGTGAGAACGTTTCCAAGTTGGTAACACTGGCCAAACTTTCCTGAGAAGTATAAGTAGGTTACCCTCCAGCAACACAGAGACTGAGCGCAAAGAACCAACATAATGTAAAGTTTCACACCCTCATGCGTTCTGCAGTCTAAATACAGAAGGAAATAGCATCTGTTTTAACAGTATTTTTCTTTTACTATAATAAAGTTGAATTTACAAATAATATAATTAGAATAATTTTTGAAGTGGTTTAGGGTTAGACATGCTGTACATGTTGACCTCAACATGCCACAACTGTCACTCGAAATGCACAATATATGCAAAAGATTATTTGTATTATGACAATAGCAGGCTGTGTAGAATACATTGAAGTGATAAAGACTTGTTCCCATATTATTTAACCAATTGAAATTGCTGACAAAACTGCAAAAAATTTACCAAACAGGAATTTTCCTTTGGAAGCAGCTGGGGGAAACATAGAACACTCATATTAGTGAGAATCTACTAAACAACATAAATAATGCATACTCTATTTAACCAGGATACAACACACTGATTTCAACACACAAGCATCTAATGAAGCCGCTTTGCCGAGTAAGTTTGTTTGCCTTTTATTTTTTTATTTTATTTTCAAGCTTTCATTGCTGAGTAGGACTTTTTTGAAGGTTTTGGTGTTTTAACAAAAATGTAATTAAAGTTTGAGGTTGGTCTTAATCTACATTTGGATTTGTTACAGTAACTGAAATAAAACAACCTTCACTGTCATTATAGACATTTCATTGGGTTTATCACTTTATCTGTGCAAGGTACTTGGCATATTTTTCCTCATGTTCAGTATCTCAAATGTTTCCACGATGAGAATGTAAAGGTTAAGATTCAGTTCTTCAGCAAAAGAAAAACTTTGTAAATAAAGCACATGTAGAATGAGGTAACTCAGCCATGCTCATCCTTAACTCTGTCTCTTAAACTGTTTCAGGAAACACACTTGTTGATATGAACCTACCCTTGGATGATTTCAAATGGAGGTAGTTCCATTGGCTCAACCTGCAAATCTCCATTCTGACTGCTAGCTACTGCACCATTAGAGGCTGCCGTCTCATCTGAAGGGACCTCTCCATTATCAGCTGCACGCTCTCCTTCATTCTTCATTTTCTGTACATCCTTGGGCATTTCAGCAGACACTTCTTCTTTTCTCTCTTTTCTTCTCATTTGCGAACGACCTTTGTCTGCCATGGTGAAAGTATGATTGTCTAGAGAATTTGTGGGTTCAGAAAATCTGTTCGTAAAGAATTAAAGTGGAAAAGACAATATGTAAATAAAGACAGGAGGGAACGAAAGAAGACCTGAAACTAAAACTAAACAGACTAAACAGAAGACAAGCAGAAAGGATAGGAGACCAAGTGAGGGGGAGGAGTGGAAGAATAGAGAGGGCAGTGGAGAGCAGAGGAAGAAAGTAGTGCAAGGAGCTAACCAGGGAGAGAGAGAGAGAGAGAGAGAGAGAGAGAGAGAGCGAGAGAGAGAGAGTGAGGAATGCTAGGATTAGACCATACAGTTCAGAGATTTGTCCATAAATCAGGCTGATATGAACACTATGAAAAACTTTATTCAGATGTAATAAAACCAGCAAAAAAATCTGCAAAGCTTTTAGTTGCGCCTATCCAACCAAATGTTTTATTCCGATAGCATTCAAAGCTTCAACTGATGAGTGATTTAACAGGCTTTCAGAAGGGACGACTGAATCATTTATATGTTTTTTTGGCACATAATGTGTAAGATTTAAGAATACTGTATTAAAACTCAGCATACAGTTCTGTCTATAAGCATCTTAAATCTAAAAATGGCATATTGGCACTGGCCTTTAAAGGCTCATATGGGTCAAACCATGCTAGATACACACAGGCAGCTGCAGCTAACAGACTAAGCAGGTCTATTTAAAGATCCTGAGGGTGGGGGAGGTAGGGCTTCAGCTCTTCAGTGGTCCGTGTTTATCTGCATTTTAACAGACTGAAACTGGAGCTGATTTTATCTACTGATACACAAGACACACGCACCATATGTCTGCAGTGTGGGTAATAAGCGGCATACAGTTATTTGGGATAAAAGGGCTAATGCAAAAGGCTGAACACAGCTTAATAAGAGTTGTCTGACAGCTTGCATGATGGAAGATGTGTGTTAGCATCTCAGATATGTAACTGCACAGACTGGACTGAATAACGGGGTCAGTATAGGTGCCAGCTGGCCAAGAAAAGGCTCGCTTGAGTCCACAGTTGGTATTCTCATTAGAAGGCTCACTGTTAGATGGCTGTAGAAGATCTATTTTAAAAAATAACAGTGTAAGATGTAGAGACTGCCATTATCAGCTGTATATAGCTCAGGCTGTATGTCTGTCAAAGAAATCCAGTTATTCAGGAAATCAGACAAAATGCTTACATGCTGAGCATCCTGGTAGCTGAAAGGCTACAGTGTATGCCACATAGCATCTTGAGTTCAATTCCAGCCATTGACCTTTGTTGCATGTCATGGTTTTATTTGCAGCACTTATTGGATCAGTGTTCATAAA